>RJWJ010028385.1:0-21456 GCA_004363605.1 Indri indri | reverse complement strand
CATGCTTAGTATGTTACAAAGTTCCAGGTGTCTCTGTATTCCTTTGTGTAGGAAGAAATAAGTACAAGGAGCTTCCCTTGTGACATAAGCCAGCTGAAATCAGATTTGGGATTCCTGGAAAGTATATACGCTAGGGATCAAGTGTCTTTGATACGTAAGGACGTTTGTAACGCTGAGCTAGATTTTTTTTTTTTTTTTTGAGACAGGGTCTCACTCTGTTGCCAAGGCTGGAGTGCAGTGGCGTCATCATAGCTCACCGCAACTTCAATTTCCTAGGTTCAAGCGATCCTCCCACCTCAGCCTCCCAGAGTGCTAAGATTACAGGCGCGAGCCACCGTGCCTGGCCTGAGTTAGATATTTTAAGACTGATCTGGATTTGCTGATTTCAAAAATAAGATGCAGTACTGGGATGGGAAAGGTTTTAAGATAATCTGAATTTTTGTACTAGTAACTTTAGTCCAAATGTCCTCAGAAACAAAAGCTGGGGCGTCTGCACCTCTCCAATAGCTCTCTGAGCCTACTGAGCCCGTGGGTTGGCTTGTCTGACTTTAGTTGGGTTTACGTGGAAGCAGACCTGAGGTGAGATAGTGTAGGTAGATGTTAGTGTAGGTAGATGATTTGGGAGGAAGCAGTGGGAGGGCGGGAGAGACCGGACTCATGGAAAACATTACCACTGTGAGCAGCCCTTCTTGAGGGACCATGCAGAATGAGCCTGAGAAGAGTTCTTCCAAGGACTGGAACATTTATCAGTGAACTCTTCCCCCTTTGGTTGAAGGTTGCATGGGGTTTCCCAGGCTCTGGAAAAAGCCCTGAAACAGAAAAGCAGAGTGTGGGACCTGCTTGGAGTGGGACTTATCAGCTTGCCTGTAACCATCCGCTACAGCTGAGCCGAAATCAGAGGTGGCCCAAGGGGTGTGACTCAGGGCTGCATTTGTCAAGGAACATCTTTCAAACGAAAACTGGACATCTGATGACATGACTTCCAGTGCAATTTTATATAAAGTTTTTTTTTTATTAGTGAAACATTTCATTGCATTAAGGGTAGAAATAAACATGTCAAGAATCACATGAAATCAACCAAATGTATAAGCTACATGAATTGCATTCTGGTCAGTATTCTCTTTAACAGGCACAAGCAATTTACTCCAATTAATGCCCAGAGGGCCAAGTATGAGGATCACCTTTTGCAGAACTCACATCTAGAGCAATTTAAATTAAAAATTAGCCTCCCTTAAGTAAAAACCCCAATAGGGGTTAGCCATGTAGTACTTGTTCCACTTGACCCTTAGTGATCTTTCTAGAACATAAGGAAATAAACTTTAGTGGGAAAAGCCTGGGGCTAAAAGTGGCAAAGCCCATTTCCTGTCCTGCGCTCAACTCCCAGTTTTCCCTGAGAGAAGTAAGTTAAGCTCTCTGGTTCCTCCCTCTCTTGGTTGAGTGTCATGGTATGGGACACCTGTGTTCTGTGACCGTGACAGCTGACGGTCACGAAGTCTTGGGAGTCCTTCCAGGATAATGGCTGCAAGAGAATGAGCATCAGGAAGAGTTTGTTATTTTTAATCTATAACCAAATGGAACAATAGGTTCATTCTTCTTAACCAATCGATAATTTTGACTGCAGTTTATAGGTTTGCCTCAGACTTTTCAGAAGGAAAACGTCAAATGTGATTTGGGCCAAGTAACTGTAAAGAAACATGACACAAATATGGAATTCATATGCTTTTGGTCTCCCTGCCTGTGTGGGACTCAGTCCAAATGTGCACATCATCCACTGTTATCATTTACAGTATTTAAAATTTCCTCCTCACAGACGATTATATCCTGATAATGACACTGAACAAATAAGCATGCACAGGCTTGTCAGTTTTATTAGTGTGGATAAGTACATGCATAAATAAGATATGCCAATTATCTAAATATTGATAAATTCAAAAAATCTAGGTATTTAGCATTATTGAAGATCAAATATTTTTTATTTAGTTTTTCACATTTTAGTGAATTAGGGTATCTAAAGGTTCTATCTTGATTTATAGAAAAGTTGAGAGTCTAATGATGAAGGAAACATATCACATATTGCTTCAGTGTAGAGAGAAGAAAAACTGGGGCCCATAAATTAAAGCAATTTATTACCTCCATACAGGGATGAGAAACTATGTAAGTGAAATCTATGATTTTTTGCCTTCATTTGCTTACATTGGAATCCAGTTTTAAACAAAAAAAATCCCTTAGAATGATTCTGTTGTTAAGAAATTCTGTAAGCACTTTGCCAGACAACTGTATAGGCTTCTCAATTAAAAATGAATGGTGAATGCTGAGAATCAAAGAAAATGCATTTAAATATGCTGGAATTCTGAATGCCGTGACATATGATGGTTCCTAAATCCTCTGACTTAGGTTACACTGAAGCCAGGAAGTCTTTCGAAGAGGGTGGCTCTGCTTCTGGTCCCAAGGGGACTTTCTTTAAAGTATTCTCTGTACAGTATCTTAAACATCTGTCATTCTGTCAGCAAAATGATTGTCACAGGAAGTAGAGAGCACAAGTTTCTCTATTCAGTGAGTGACAGTGAGCCACAAAAGACTGGAAGGGACTGAATCAAAGGCAAGAACTTACAGAAACAATTTCAGTGTTATCAAAAAGACTGCCCCAGAAGAAATGTCTCTTTAGTCTCATCAGACTTCCTGAAATGCATGTGTAACTTGGGCTGTAGATGGATGGATTTCCTATATTCAGAGTTTTACAAATAATCAGTCAATAGTGTGTTAATTAATCCAGTATCGAATTTGGCAGGCATGACTGGGGAAAGAAATCAGTTACTGATTATGTTCTCCCAGAAGCATCTTTCCACATGGAGATCATTTTCACTAAAAAATAATAGTTAACTATCCACAAGTGTCATAACTAGCACTGAGTTCTACTCTACGTGAACTATCTGTACTTATCCTCACCAGCATTATTTACGCATTCCCTTGGTTCACAAAAGGACAAGTTAAAAATTCTTAGGAGCTTATTACTCTTAATGCACTGGTATCCCCCTCCCCACCCCTTCCCCACTTGATTCCTGCCCAGTATAAAAGTAGTTGGAAGACCGAGTTATTTTCCTGGAGGAATTAAGAACTGAAGATCAGCATAAAATGCAATGCGTAATGTTTTAAAAGAAGAAATCAGATGCATTCGAATGACGTATCCGATGAGGCTACCATTTTACCCTGGGTTCCGAACTCTTACTTACTTCTCCTTTGAGAGTGCAATGGAGGAATACAATAAAATGGTATATATGGACTGTGAGCACAAAGTTTGGTGAATGAAGCATAGTGAATAAAGTTAGACCAAACAGCATTAACAAGTGATGCGGAGACATTTTCTCCAAGACAGTGGTCACAAAATTCTGGCTACTGGCACCCAACAACAAAATCACTAGACAAGGGTTTATTAAATACTTGCCAGACACATGAAAAGACAATTTCAGAGACCACATGATTTAACAAAGCGTCATGGCCAGCCGAGTCGGCCTGTCCTTTAACCTCTGGCCAGAACACCCTTGTCACTTGCCAGCACTGTGCCGCTCCCTCCTCCCCACGGCAGCGAGCTGTGAGGGTGCGGAGGGGTCCCCACGCCCTGGTCCGGGTCAGGACAGCTCCCACGGTTCCTTCGCCAGGCTCCGGTGACGGTTAGGTTCGTATGAGGGGTGCTCTTTCATCTGCTGTTCCCTGAGACACGGAAGAGAGAAGACGGGGAAGTTAAGTGTTCATGTCAGAAACTTCGCAGTGCGAAAAGCTGGGGTGAGGCGTGGGGAGGACGGTGGAAGGAAGACGGTTCATCCCACATCCCTCTTTGGCCTGACTCTTCTTTGCTGTAAGATTCACACCTGACCTCATCCAGGAGGTCTCCCCCGACCGCTCCCACCCCAGACCGGAGCAGCACCCTTCTCTGCATTGACCTGGACCGGAACGCGTACCGCACGCTACTGAATCTGCCTCCTTCCTGGTGTGAAACCTACTGGGAAATAGTGCTCAGATGGAGCAGGTGCTCAATAATTGCTTGCTTGTTGCATACATGGAGATGGTTAATTGCAGGAGCAGTAATTAACACTTCCATGGGGCTTCATTTGTGCTTAAGAAAATCTCAGTGACCGCACAAAGTCAGACTAAAAGATCCACAGATAAACATGGCAAAATGGCCAGGAGCAGTGGCTCACGCCTGTCATCCTAGCACTCTGGGAGGCTGAGGCAGGAGCGATTGAGCTCAGGAGTTCGAGACCAGCCTGAGCAAGAGTGAGATCCTGTCTCTACAAAAAATGGAAAAACTTGGCAGGGCATGATGTGCACCTGTAGTCCCAGCTACCTGGGAGGCTGAGGCAGGAGGATCCCTTGAGCCCAGGAATTTGAGGTTGCAGTGAGCTAGGATGACGCCACAACACTCTAGCCATTGGCAACAGAGTGAGACTCTGCCTAAAAAAAAAAGGCAAAATACTTTGCTTCATGGCTAATTCGGGCTAGTGACTGGCATGGGTTAAGAGAAATAACGGAAGATGTGGAACGTAGGGACATCCAAGCTGATTCTACTCAGACGGTTGCAACCTATTTATTTCCTACTTCACATTTTCCTCTGACACTTAGCTGAGGTGACTAGGAGAAAAAAATGCCTTTGTTGCAAAAAGAGAAGTTACTGAGAATTTAAGAAGGGCTCCTACAGAAAACATTCACTGGAGGTATTTAGACTCCTGGCTGGGCCGCGTCACTTAAGGAGGCCAACCCAACTCCTTGTCCCATCCCTCCAGGAAAGTAACCACTCCTATGCGCCCATCATTTATTATGCGATGGTGCCTCAATCACAGGTATCTTCTGATTCATTGCAAGCAGGTCTCTGGCTGCCTTGCTCTATAATATTGGAACTCTTTTATCTTTAATAAAAACTAACGTTTGGTGAGCTCTTACTGTATGCTAACACTGTGCCTTTATGTTTACTACATCAGCTAATCCTCACAAAAAGCTCACAAGGGAGGCTCTTACTATCCCATTGACAGATGGGGCACAGTTTCTAGGGTTGTGCAGCTGTTAAGTAAGTGGCAGATGTGGGATTTGAACCCAGGCAGTCTGACACCAAAGCCCAGGTGTTTGTTACATATTCTTCCTTTCCTTTCAGGTTATTGTTTTTAAGACATAAAGTTAACTCCCAATGGATACATCCAGGAATTCCATTCCCTAAATAGTTGGTACAATTCTATCACCCTGCCTTCCTTGACACACTTCCCTTCCTTCCCATTTGGTCCAGCAGTAATAGTGACATAACCACAAAATCACTATGCCCAGCAAAGAACACCAGAATCCATTCTAATGAGCCATTTGGCCACCCTTCAATGAACCACAGTTGAGGAATTCCTCAGGTAAAGTTACACAGGGAGGGAGAAGTTCCTGCAGCCAGTACTCACCTCATCCATGGATCCCTGTCCCTTGCATGCAAGCCAGGTGAAGACCAAACCAAAGAGCACGCCCAGTGCCATGATGATGTAGGGGATGTTGGTGATAATCAAAGTAGTGTTGATCACGGACTTCAGTCGACTTGCAGTCTCTTTATCAATGAGAACACTCTGGAGGGGCAAGAAAATAGTATTCCTTTTGCGACTAAATATCCAGAATGTACCCGTTTTCCAGTATCTTTCTTTCAAATCATTAACACATTAACTGCCATGTGACTTGTATTTAACTCATGCTAGTTTTGAGCCTGGGGCCTCATGAAGCATATGTAACTCATGCTTCTCTTCACCTTGGGAACCAAGTGAACTATTTTTCAAGTTGCGTATAACTCTCACACAGAAAACAATAAAAAATAAATCTTTCACTAAATTAGAAAGGATCATTTTGCTTTTCAAAGTTTTTATTCTATTTTTGTAATAAAATACCATGGCCCCAATGAAAACAATTTTTTTTCTAGCGTGGCAGTCAATGTGTTAAACACAGTTTGGGTATGTCCTCCTGTTAGCAAACCAGATATACTAAAAATCCATTTATAAATTAGACTAACCAGAGGGGCATTTATACATTAATATATTCTCTCTCCTGAGGACATTTTTTGACACTTAAAATAGTTTGGAAAAAGAAGAGAAAAAGTATTCAGAAATACTGAGATAATCTTCTGTTTTATATCAGACAGTTCCAACTCCTCTCTCAAAATCCAGCTTAGCATTACTTCCTTCCAGAAGTTTTGTCTGGCCATGTCGGGCCTGGTTAAAGGACCCTTCTCTGTGCCATCTCACTGTCTAGCCCTGTCATTGTCCTTGTGCTTTGCCTTGTCACTGCCTGTTTATCTCCCAATGACTGTGAAGTCCTTTGAGGCAAGACTTATCTCACTCACCTCCACACTGGGTATAGCACCTGGTACACAGTAGGTGCTCAATTAATGTTAGCTGAATAAGTGAATGAACACTCCAAAAATGGAGTGGAAAGTATAATTTCTCTCTTGGTTATATCTATAGTAATCAGGACCAGAGGTCTCCACAGAAAGTGTTCAGGAAGTTGTGGGGCTACCCAGAATTCCAGAGACTGTTGATAACCAAGGAAACGTACTAGAATAACACTTTCTGTATGCAGAGTGGAGGTTTTATCACCCAGTGTAATGGGTAAGGTGTCTGAAGAGCTTAATTCCATAAAAATTATAAGCAACAATTCTGGCTTAATTGAGGCCTAATTTGCATTGGGCTGAGTCAGAGGATTGGGTTCTAGGACATCTTCCAATAAATGGCCAAGGGCCCTCATGGTCAGAGTTCCCTCCTCCGTAAAAAGGCAGTGGGCCAGCAGTCTCCATTCACGTCCAGTTGTAGTTTATTTTTCTAAAGAAGAGAAAAATCAGACTCTTTCTAGGAAGCAGCAAAATCACAAGGGTTCACTCCATGTTTCTGGACTCATTCTAGTCTTTAACGAAAATGCAAAACAAAAGTTGGAGGTTGAGGGGACTTCAAATATGCCACCTCTATGAACAAAAACTGGTGAAAATGGCCCTTCTGCGTTTTCAAAGTCTTACTTTCATGCCTCTCCTCACGAACAATGATGATCTAGGAGGATTCTCAAATAGGTCCTACAAATTGGTAAATACTTCCTCAGTTTTTCCTATGAAACAATAAAAGCCTCATCTTAGAACTGTAATCAGAAACCCTTCGAAAGTTTATAAATGTGGCTACCACTATAACACTAAATGAAGGAAAAAAGATATAAAACTATGTATGGTATGATTTAACTATGTAACAAAGACCAGAAAATACCAGGAGGAAACATCTGAAGATGTCCACCACACCCGTTTCTGAGAGGCTTATCAGCGATGTACTTTTTAAATAGATTTTTAAAAAATTTTCCAAGAGTTCTATAAATAGCATGTTTTACAAAATATAACACATTAAATTGCTTTTTAAGTTATTATTACAACACATTGAATAAAATAAAATTACATTAAAAACAGTATGTAATGCTGGTGTAGATTTTGTGAATAGTGTAACAGAAAAAATGGCTTGGAAAAAGCAGCAAAAATGTTTTCTGTCTCTTTAAAACATCCCCCACTCCTTCTGGAGAACTAGGACCTGCATCCCTGCCTCAGGCCAGGGGTCGGGAGGGGCAGGGGAGTGTCTTTTGTTCTTCGTGCCCCAGGAGGTGGCTCAAGGGAATTGTCTGGGCAGAGGTCAGGAGATCATTTTAGCTGAAGATGGGATGAATCCAGGCAGCGATCACAAGACCACCTTAGCTGAAAATGAGATTAATCTGGCAGCAGGTCACAAGATTGTTTTAACTGAAGATGGAATGAACCCAAGCGGAGGTCATGAGATTTTTTAAAACTTCAAAGCTCTGTACTTCTGCTCAGAAGCAGGACACTGGTACTTTGAGATGGGAGTCTGCCAGCCTCCTCTTTGCCAGCAAAGTAATAAACTTCTCTTTCCTTCTCCTCAAACCACTTGTCCTCCGGGACAAGTGCTGAACTTTGGGTAACAATAGTGTTTTAATTTTTCCTTTTCTTGCTAATCTCCATTACTAAATTTTCTACAAAAAGCAAGTATTTTTAGGGAACAGAGGAGAATAATAAAAACTTTAAAAAAAAAATGCTGCTGTTAATAACAGAAGTCTGCCAAACGAGAATTTATTAAAGGAGAAAAACCTATTTTTAGTTTTTTTTTTTTTTTGCATTTTTTTCCCCTCAAAACTGGGTGGAAGAGAGGGGGAAATCGAGGCTATAGAACAATAGTAAATGTGATATGGGATTTAGAAAAGAATTTATCACAGGTGTCTTAAATTGGCAGGGTTTCAAAGGAGGAGACAAAGAAAAGTTTAGCTGGACATCTGTCTCGGCGTTGGCTCCCTACCCTGCTTCCGCAGCGTCTGACGATGCTTCATTTCACCTTTATGTTTTGTTTCTTTCATAAGAAGCCCCCCAGAAGGGAGTTTTGCCCAAATAATGTCGTTAAGCAGGAAAATTTCTGCCTGCTCTCCAAATCAACTCTCAGATACGGGCAGGTTTGCAGGTTCATGTAAACATTTAAAAGAGATTTTCTGAGGACAAATGGGTTTAAAAAATCATCTTTCCCTCATTTTTCATATCTCAAATTACACATAGCTGCAACAGTAAACATCATAATGGAGGTGTTCCAAGCTCGGACGGCTAAAAACATACCTATGGCTCTCTCTCAGGACTTACCTCATTGAGATACATCACTGGGAAAACCATAGTTCTAATGTCTCCCGTCTCACTGCAAAGACAAAGGATGCGATTATTTTATAGACACCCTCACGATGGCACACTTGCCTGGAGAGACAAGTTTATACGAAAATTCCAGTACGCTTATTTCATTAAATTACCTAGAATTTACTGCTTTCTCAGTTATCTTTGCAAACACATATAAATCAGAAGTTAGATTCCAGTCTGTCAATCTAGCAATTCCAAGTGCTGCACGTTTATGTGGTGTTTTTACCAAAACACAAGATACTGAAAGCAGAGTCATCGGAATGATTACTGCTGTCCCTAGAGTCACCACAGGGAAGACCCCACCCGGCAGAACGACGCCGCCACTCCCCAGAGTGCTTTGTAAATAGGCCACTGAAGGACCATCTTCGCAGCAAGAGCCAGCTGAGAGCTCACCATGGGCCGGCTCTCTGCTGGGTGTTTTGGAGACGTTATCTCATTCAGTCCTTACAGCAGCCACGTGCAGTGGGTATTACTGTCCCAGGTTTACAGACGAGAAAATTATGGCTCCAAGAGGCTAGTTAATTTGCCCAGGATCGCCACAAGGAAGCGGTGGGGCCAGGGTTGTAATTCCATTTTGATTCTAGGGTTCTAGCTCTTAACTGCTAAATTATATTGCCTCAGAAATACAAACACGGGTGACAAAATGCGTTCTTGCAAACTACGTTTGCTTCTTTTTTTTTTTTTTTTTTTTTTTTTTTGAGACAGAGTCTCACTCTCTTGCCTGGGGCGAGTGCCGTGGCATCAGCCTAGCTCACAGCAACCTCAAACTCCTGGGCTCCAGCAATCCTACTGCCTCAGCCTCCCGAGTAGCTGGGACTACAGGCATGTGCCACCATGCCCGGCTAATTTTTTCTCTATATATCTTTAGCTGTCCAATTAATTTCTTTCTATTTTTGTTAGAGACGGGGTCTCGCTCTTGCTCAGGCTGGTCTAGAACTCCTGAGCTCAGAACGATCCGCCCGTCTCGGCCTCCCAGAGTGCTAGGATTACAGGCGTGAGCCACCGCGCCCGGCCTACGTTTGCTTCTTAAAGATCCATGACACGCGGCATTAAATCTGACAGACTCAGTGGAGGAAACAAACCGAGTTTTATAGGTAGATATAAAATATTACATGTGCAGTTCTGCATCCTGTTCTTCCATTCAACATTGTGTCATAAGCATTTTCTCGTATTTAAAAAATTCCCCATTGAAAAGTTTGAGCAGGAGATTATACTTTGGAGTCTTAATTAAGGAGTAGTTTATAGATGGAGCGTGGGGAGGAAAGGCTGGACTCAAGAGACTGTTTTAATTGTCCAAATGAGGTGTGGCTGGCCCCAGGTGGGGACGGTGGGATGGCAACCAGAGTCCCGGTGGGCCAGGGAAAGGCTTAGTGGAGAGGACAAACGCTGACCCTGAGGCCACACAGCCTTACTGGCTGTGTAAGTTCCAGCAAGTTACTTAAACTCTGTGTGCCTCTGTTTCCTCATCTGTAAAATGGGGATAATATAAGGTTGTAAGTGAACATATATAAAGTGCTTAGATGGGTGGGGAACCTGCAGCCTTGGGGCCACATGTGGCCTTCTGGATCCTTGAGTTCGGCCGTTTGACTGAGGGGCCACACTTGGGGATCTGGAGGCCGCAGATCCCCCACCCAGCGACAGTTTGATTAAATAAAACGTAAATTCCAAGACCAAGGCATCCATGGAAATGCCGATCGGGGCCTGTCCCTGAGGGACAGGGATGAGCAGAATCAGGAGGGGTCTGTACTCCCAACAGCTATCCCACCAGAAAGGCAATGTAGCAAAATCATTTCTCTGCCTCTGCAGAAAGAAGCAAAACTTACACAAAGTCATCTAATTTTTTGACATAAATGTTGATTTGGAACCTCTTGGCTGCTTTTAGAATCATTCCAGTCAACTGCAAATCAGAAAAGTGAAAAGAAAACATTAGGATTTATTAAACTGCAAACAGAATTTTTTCAATACACCATTTCTTTTTTTTCTTTTTTTTTTTTTTTGAGGTAAAAAACTGAATTCATTTTATCTTCTTTTGTTTTGTTTTTTTCCTTTGTTACTTTTGTTGCTAATGAAAGTGAGCCCAGGAGGGGTGAGGCAGAGGAGATCCCTCTCAAACACAGAATTCCTTTTTTTAAAAAAATTAATTAATTAATTTTTTTATTTCAGAATATTATGGGAGTACAAATGTTTTGGTTACATAAATTGCTTTTGTACCGTTTGAGTCGAAGTTATAAGTGTGCCCATCCCCCAGAGAGTGCGCACTGTACCCGTTAGGAACACAGCACCATTTCTGTGCAGTTCTGATACACAGGGTGGCCATTACCATGGTGACAGGCGCAGTGGGACAAGGGAAAACTGATTCCCAGAACAGAGTAAGGACTATTGATTGCATCAGGTGCCTGGTAGATCACTGCCTCTCAAACTTCAATGTGGATGTGAGTCCTTGGGAGACCTGTTAAAATGCAGACTCTGATGCGGCAGGTCTGGGGTGGCCTGAAACCAGGCATTTCTAATAAGCTCCCAGGGCGCTGCCGTTTTGAACAGTGGACCAGAAGGACTCCAGTGGGCGGGAGACTCAACAGGGGCCCTCGGGCCTGGACAACCCAGACGCTTGTCCAGAGAGCTGGACAGTGGTCATTGCCAGAGAGTGGCGCCCCACTCAGGTTGTAGGACTGTGATTAGCTAGCCCTTGGTGCCAAGTGCTGCTAACAGTTTGGTTGATGAAAGGGAACTGATCCATCAGTGGCTAAGAGGGAAAAGGGAGAAAACCACACCTGATCTTATTCACCAAAGGATAAGATCACTGGTTTCTCAAGTACAAAGGCAATGCATGTAGCTAAGCGTGAAGGGCCCATAAAATTCTGTGCCAAAAGAATGTTCTTGCTTTTCTTTATTGTTCCAAAGCGTTGGAAGTCTCGAAAATGAAGATCTCCGACCATTCATTTAGCTTCTGCACTGAGAAGCTCTCACACTGTGAAATGATACTCACATCCTCTTAGCGTGGTTCTCAGTTTTCTCCTCTATGAATGCAGGATTAAAGCGTGTGGATATCTGATACTTTTTAAATTAATGATATAATAAACTCTCAAAAGTACCTGTAGAAAGAGGTTTGCCAAAAGCGACCGAAGCTAATATGCATATCTAAACTTCAACCAAAATATTCCTGGTAGCGAGTAAGCAAAGAGACATCTTCAACCTAAGTGACCTGTGCCCCAGTGAGAGAAACGTATACATGTTCGGGTCCAAAACAGGTAACAGAAGATAGCCCAGGTTACGTGGGTCCAATGTCAGTTGTTTCCAATGACTGAATTTTCGCAGGTTTGCTGGTATTTCTATCAGATCCGCAGAATCCAGCCTTCAAATTTCATAAGTGCCTGGACCGGCACTCAGCTGAATTTTCCCCACTTTTACGTACAGGAAAGAAAGATACTGTGTTTTTCAAAAATGCTTAGGACTAAACTAGTGAACACTGTATCAGCAGAATAAAACACACGCTTTTCTTTTTTGTTTGTTTTTTTTTTTTTACCAGGAATGAGTGTGTACTCACGGGGTTAATGTCCACAAATGTCTCGTGATCTTCCTTATTTGGATGCATGCCTTCGATGGCAGAAACGAACCTCTCATCTGCTTGGTAAAAGTGTGGGAAAGACATAATGATGGGTGCACCTGCATTTTAAGGAAAACAGAAATGAATGATGCTGTTCTGAAAGTCTAAGATGGATATAAAGTCCCGATCACAAACCTGCTTCCTAAAGGGGGAAAAAAGAAAAAGCTATCCTAAGTAAAGTTGGGGGAAGAGGGCAAGCTAAAATGTCACTCTACGCCTCCTAGTTCAGGATTTTGCTTCATTTTCTGACATCTTATTTGCCCCACATTATTCTATTATTCTACAGTATGTGTTGAAGTCCTGGCTAAATTATTTATATTCTTTAACAAACATTTACAGAACCTATAAAGTCTAAGTGCTTTATATACATTACTTTAATGAATGCTCCCAGGAACCCTCTGAAGCTAGAACTATTATCCTCATTTTGCAGTTGAAGAAACTAAGGTTCACAGAAGTCACGAAATTTGCCCAGGGACATGCAGCCATCAGGCTGAGCAGGCAGAATTCTAGCTGAATTAGCGATATCCCGTCTCGAAGCACAATTCTCTACCAATAAATGGACCGTCTGTTTTTGGTTTTGGCTTTGTTTGTTTCTGTTTTATTTTTGTTTTTTTTTTTTTCATTGTTTTCCCAAAGATGGGCCTTATTGTTCTCCTGAATATGTTTATGTAGGATTTTTTTTTTTTTTTTTTTTGAGACAGAGTCTCTCTCTCTTGCCTGGGGTGAGTGCCGTGGTGTCAGCCTAGCTCACAGCAACCTCAAACTCCTGGGCTCGAGCAATCCTACTGTCTCAGCCTCCCAAGTAGCTGGGACTACAGGCATGTGCCACCATGCCCAGCTAATTTTTTCTATATATATTTTTAGCTGTCCAATTAATTTCTTTCTATTTTTGGTAGAGACGGGGTCTCGCTCTTGCTCAGAGCTGGTCTCGAACTCCTGAGCTCAGAACGATCCGCCCGCCTCGGCCTCCCAGAGTGCTAGGATTACAGGCGTGAGCCACCGCGCCCGGCCAATGTAGGATTTTTTAAGTTTGCCTGGTTGTGCTATATGCCCAGCCTCTAAGCATGTCATGAAGACTCTGATTTTTTTTTCTTTCCTATTCATTTGAAGAACCAAATAGGGAAACAAGTTATTAAAGGAAACCTAGATCTGGTTATTGAAAAGAAGACAGGAACCCAGTAATTGCTGCCAGGGAAATATATTTGTGGAGAAATGAGCTTATTAGTAAGTCATTTAAATTTGCCTATGTATCTACCAGCGTGTTGAAGGTATACATCATCTCTCACATGTACAAGTTCTTTGCTCTTTACTAGTAACAGTGCCACGAAACCAAAGGTTCCTTCTCTGTGACCTACAACATCCTTTAAAAAGTCTATAGAGGGCTTAATAAGGGCCAGACACTGTCCTGACTCTTTTACATACATTATCTCTAACCCTCGCACATAACCTTCCAAGACCTTATAATCACCCCCATTTTACGGATGAGAAAAGTGATGTCTGAAACCTTCTTAATCAACTTGGCCAGCTTGCCAACAAACAGAATAGGACTCAAACCCAGAACTGCCTGAGTCTGCTGAGTGAACGTTCACTCATCCACTGTCCAAAATGTTCCCCTGTATCAAGCAGAGACCAATGGATGAAAAAAAAATGTTCCCCTGGATAATTCAAAACACTTAAGGATAATTCTGAAGAATTTAACTTTTCAGCCCAAATTTGGGAGTACGCAACTGGCAAGAGGAAAAGGATTGTAGCAAGAGGTTTGAGGCTACAAAGTAGAATCTTACTGTTGATTCTGGCATCAGCTTCTTGAGGAAGCAAAATATTAACAAACAGCAAGAAAAATACGTCTATATTTATGCCTGGAGCCAGATGCACAGTGGGCTGGGAGACAGGTTACCCTTAAAGGGCCATTCACCCAGTAAAGCAACAGGCAAGATCCAAACCAGGAACCTGACCCCATTCACCCTTGGTCTTTATCTCCAGGCAAGGGGTACCACGTTCCCATGTACAGTGGTCCCCAAATACCTAGCCACCATCTTTATGGAAATTGCCCGGAGTGCTTGTTACAAGTGTAGATTCTGAGGCCTAGTATGTTTGGCGTGGGGCCCTGGGACATGTATTTTTAATAACTCTCCAGATAATTCCGATGTAAGGCCAGGTGTGTGGGCTGCTGCCCTGTCAGACAAGGACAGGGAGGTTTACTGCTCGCCTCAGACTTATCCCAAAAGGAGATTTTAAAACCAATTAGACATGAGAGCAGAAGTTAGCACATTATTTTATTGAAGAGAAAAGGATACCTTTATTCAGGAGAGAGGGGTTACAGAGAGGGACATCTCTGAAGAGAAACTTCAAAGAGGAATTACAGCCCAAGAAGGGAATCACAAACATGAGAAGACCCTATGTTCTGGCACAGATTTGCTCACGATTTTGTTAAAATCGTGTCCCTTCTCTGAGCCCTAGTTTCCACAATTATGAAAAGAGGCCACTGAATGTCTCGTAAGGCCACTGTGAGTAATTCTGTAACACGTTGCTGTTAAAACTAGTCTTCAAGATGAAGAAAATCCGTTTGTCAGTGGTACCACTGATAATTCTGCCTCACTCACAGAAAGAAGCAGAGTAGCTCAGACACTGAGGAACACTGGGAAATTTGTGGTCAGGGCTTAAAACTAACTGCTTCAAAATCATTGACAATCTTTGCCAAGACATAGACTTTCTTAAAAAATAAGTTGTCCACTTTCAGCATCGTTTTGAACGTGAAATCAGTTAATGCTTTACATGTATTAGCTACATGTAAATATGCAAAGCACTTAGAACAGTGACTGGCGCATATTAAGTGCTCAGTAAACATGAGCTGTTATTATACTATTAAGATTTTTAAACTACTGCACAGAAAAAAAAAAAACCACAGCATGGCATTCTAGAAATAAAAAGTGTCACAGAAAAGCCAATAATTATTCTTTCGTTACCATTCAATAATCATATTACAAAACATTATTTTTTGTTGTCTTTTTTTAGAGATGGGGTCTTGCTATGCTGCCCAGGCTGAATGCAGTGGCTATCCACAGGTGTGATCACAGCACCTCAAACTCCTGGGCTCAAGCGATCCTCCTGCCTCAGCCTCACAAGTATCTGGGAACAGGCATACACCACTGTACCCAGCTCAGACACATTATTCTTGAAAGGTCAGACTCATTTTGTCTGTTGGGCTGACAACATATTCTTTATCGTAACTCCAATCCTTCTTCATTCTAGACAACCATAATCACGTGCCCTCTCTGAGTTCTTACCGTTCTTGCAGACGCTGACGTTCAAAACTCCTGAGCCCAGGCAGTTTCCCTCAGGTATGCAGAAGCCAGCGTTGTCTGAGGTATTGGCTAATATTTCTGCAGGTACTTTATATCGAAAGGCAGGCAGCCCGTGTACACTCTCAAAGTCACTGAAAGTTATATACACTGACCTGTTGGGATGCAAGAATAAAAAGTCAATGTGGTATGTTCACAATGCCAGGTTCATTAAAAAAAACAAAAAGGTCAGCGTGGGCTCCAGTAAGTTAGCACTAGTTCTCAGGTGCCACACAGCTAGGAGGGGACAGGGTAAGTAGAAAACGGAGAAGCAGAAGAATGCCCGAAAGACGCTCTGCCAATCACCGTGTGATAAAATAGAAGACGAGTTGCAGTGAGGGATGTTTAAGAGGTAGCAACCATGGTAACATGCAAACGAGGCCAAGAAAAAACATAATATGTGATAGGAAGTTAAGAAGATAACATTTAGGTGGAGATTCACATAAACATAATAATGGCAGAGTCCTCTAGATCAGTGTGGACACAGGCCAGCGTGGACGGTGGGCCAGAGGCAAAGCAGAAAAGGCGGCAAGGGGCTGGCCTGGGGGGCTTCCGGATCGGGGAGTGTGACACTGGGCACACATTCGATCAGATCACACGCTTTCATATCCATTTCCCCAAATAAAAATAATCGTTTCCATATTTTGCCCAGTCGTCTATTTCAACAGAGCGCAAGGTCACTGCGCCTTCAGTCCTTACTGAGCGTCAGACACGGTCCGTATGATGCGACCCCTCACGTGGGCACAGCACCCGACTAACGACAAAGCGCTGCCACGCGGCCGTCGCTGATCCCCCAGTGGAAGGCTGACGGGAGCTCTCTGGGCTCTGCTTTTCCGTCTCTGAACCAGAGGTGTCCACATGTCTCTCGAAGTTTGGGGATAACACGGGAGCTGCATTCCCTGCACGCCCCACCCCTGCAGCGTTTTTTAATGAAGTATTTTGGCAAAGAGAAAGATTAAAAAAAAAAAACTGTAACAAGTACACTTATACTCACCACTTAGATAAATAAAAAATGTATTACGGATACAACTGAAGCTCTCTATATAATGCTCTTAATTCCATTCCTTCTCTGCCTCCCCTGAGGAAAGACTGTCCTGAATTTGGAGTTTAGCATTTCCGTGCACATCTGTATTCTTTTCCATATGTGCATGTCCATAAACAACACGTGGCACTGGTTGCTATTATTAAATGTTATACCATATCGCCTTTCTGCAATTTGCGTCTTCATTCAACATGATATTTTTAAGATTTATTATATTAATGTGCATGGCTGTTTCCTTTATTTTCAATCCTATATGACATTCCATCATATAGGATATTCTACCACGATTTATTTATATTCTCCTTTTCGTAGGTGTTTAGATTGCTTCCAGTTTTTCACTATGACAATGTTGCAATGAACATTTCTGTGTAAGTGTCTCCTTGGGTGTACACACAAGAGTTCCCGGGAACCCACCTAGGAGAGAACTGCAGAATTACGAAGTCTGCATGTCTTTGGCTTTACTAAATATTCCCAAATGGCTCTCCAAAGTGGTTATACCAGACCAGAATGTGTTTCCTCTGTGCCAAATCTTTTAAAAATTTCCTACGGCCCTTCTGGGTTCCCACGTTTCACTCGCTGCACTCAAATCCATTTTCCCTTCCTTCAAATATTGCTGAGTATTTGCACATTTTTACTGAACAGGGCAGTCGGCTGGAAGGTGACCCCGACACTCCATCTGATGGACGGAGAGGGTCTGAACCACGGCACGAGCAGCAGGGGGAGAGTTGGGGATGAATTCTAGAGCCATTTCTGAGGACGGATCGAGAGGACTTGGTGACTGAATGAGGGTCAGAGAGGAGGGACACAGACGCTGTCGCCGTGACTCTGGCACAGCTGACTGGGTGAGGGGCGCAGTTTGTGAGACACGGGACACTGGAAGGACGGCAACGTGGAGAAGGGTGAGCATAATGGATCGACAGTGTCCAACGCTGCGAGGTCACGTCTGCCTGCCAGGAGAAGTTTCTAGAAAGCCTGCGGGGTGGGCAGGAGCAGACAGGATGCTGCATGAGGCCGCCACTCTTGCGCAGGGCAGGAGTAGGGCAGCGGCTCAGTGGGAGGCGGGAGCCGGGGTGGAGGGCAGGATGCCTCGTTCACACCGAGGAGAGAGCCACGTTCACCTGCAGACACGGGGCAGGCAGGGGAGGTCGCAGGGCCAGGGAGAGTGGCCGCGATCAACGGGAAGGTTAAAGCTAAGCAAACACCTATAGGCCGGGAAATGTGGACAACAGTGTCCTTTATTTATCTTCTGTAGAGGCTGCCTGTCGAGTGCAAGAAGACTGCAAGAAGACGAGGTCAATGCATGCTTTACCGAGTATATCACAACAACTGAGAGCCAACGCTTAATACTGTTCACTGGGTGATGGGCCCTCCCTGAGCATTTCACTGACTGTGACTCATTTGTCCTCCCAACAACACCTGAGGTAGGTAACCATTTCTATCTTTGTTTCACAAATGAGGAAAGTGAGGCTCCCAGCGGTTAAATGCCTTGCCCAAGGCCACACAGATGTAAGTGGTGGAACCAAGACCCAGCCAACGCAGTCGGGCTCTGGAGTCCGTGCTGCGGCCCACGCCACGCCACTGTGTCTCAACATGCCATCTGCATTCATCACTGACACGGCATAAATATCCACGCACGGTCAGTGTGTTGCGTGTGTTCCCGACCCTTTCGGTGATCCTGTCGTCAAAGATCTTTTTTTTTTTTTTTTAAACTTATTTTTAAAGCTCTTACCTGCAAAAATCAGATGGGAAGACATACAGGACTTCGTCTTTGGTTATTAACGGGTGAAAAGAATCTCCGTCCGTCCCATTAATCATGTTGCACTTGCCTGTTGTCCACCAGTCAAGTGACCTGTAATTGATAAGCGCACGAAAGAGGAAAGGTGATCAAATTCGATTTGGGGTTCTCTTAAATGGTCAGGACTTTTCAGGATTTAAGCGGAGCTGGCTACCCACACTGTCTTATTCGTACACAGACACAGGGGTGTTAGGGACGAGATCAAGGGGGAAAAAAGGAGGCCCCTGGCCCCAGATTCATTTTCACAGAGGCAATAGCCCAAAGCCCCTCTTTCCTTGCTCCAAAAAACCTGTTTCCTACATAGAGGTTTAGAGACGCTGACTGACTTAAAGCAGTGACCCAATTTAGCATTAGCAATAGCCTGGTTCACAGCCCGTCCACAGACCAGCGAACTCTGCATTGCTTAGTCTGGCTTCGTAATATTCGTGACAGACCATTAACTCAGTCTGTCCTCTGAACAATTCTCTCTTCCAAAAGTAACGGAGGACTTCTCTTCGAATACAAGAAAGCTCAATCGTGAAGTAACTTCATGCTCAGGAAAAACAGTCGAGATAGTAGGTTTTTTAAAATTAACTTTGAAAACCAGTTGAGATAGCAGGTGTCTTAAAAATTAATTTTTAAAATAATGGTATATGCAGTGGGCTGTTTATGACTCCCCCCGCCCACCCAAATTCATGTGTTGAAATCCTAATTCCCAAGGTGATGGTGTTAGGAGGTAGGGCCTTTGGGACATGATTAGGTCATGAGGACGGAGCCCTGATTGAGACTAGCTCCCTTCTAAGAGGACCCAGAGACTCCCTCGCCCCTTCCAGCATGTGAAGTTACAGTGAGAAGATACAGATGTGAGAAACCAGGCCCTCCCCAGACACCGAATCTGCCAGTTCATTCCACTCAGTCTATTTGTGATAGTAATCTGGATGGACTAAAACAGCACAAAATGCAAAAGGAAGGAAAGGACAGGCAATAGATAGTAATTCTCCCAACTTCTGGCCAAGACGGCACTCTCAGTTCATGAGCTGAGAACCTCTTCCAAGAACAAACACAAAATAGAACACAAAAAGAGAACGTCTAGAAGGTCTATACTATACTCAAACACAAATATCTCCCTAGACAATAAAAAGATGATAAATGCAAAGTGGTGAGTAGGCCTAAAGCCACTGCCCCGCAGATCTGGAAACAAGGAGAAAGAACGAGAAGTTCAGCTGCTCAAGTTATTAAGAATTAAAAGTGGTCCACTGAGGGCTTGGAATCAGGGTCTAAGGGGCAGAGATTCCCTGCTCATCAAGTGAGGCCAAACAAAGCAGCTTCCAGCTGCCGTATGGATTTAAATGTGTACAAAGCTTAGGGGCTGGGGAGGGAGGAAGACCCAGACATAGCCGCAAACCAGAACCTGAGCCAAGCTGACTGCTCATTTTCCCAACATAACTGGGGGAAGGAGGTTCCCCTGTGTATACTGGCTCTGGACTGGGGTTCCAGAGCGGGCTACGTGGAGACAACTGCCAAACTGTTACATGGGGAGATGCAGAGGTAAGGGGACAGACAGATAGGTAGGTAGGTAGTAGGTAAACACACACACACACACACACACACATATACGCAGATAGATAACAGACTAACTTCCCCACCAAAATGATTTTACAAATCAACATTTTTAAAAAATATATATTGAAGGGACTGGACACAGTGGCTCATCCCTCTAATCCCAGCACTTTCGGAGGCTGAGACAGGAGGATCGGCTGAGGCCAGGAATTGGAGACCGGCCTGGGCAATAGCAAGACCCCATCTCTACAAAAAATAAGGAAAAAATAAGCCAGGCATGGTGGCACATGCCTGTAGTCCCAGCTACGTGGGAGGCTGAGGCAGGAGGATCAATTGCTTGAGCCCAGGAGCTGGAGGTTGTAGTGAGCTACGCTGATGCCACTACACTCTAGCCTGGGCAACAGAGTAAGACCCTGTCTAAAAAGAAAGATTAAAATTAAAATTAAAAAATTGAAGGAAGTTTATGCTAAGGGATAGGCAACAAAATCAACAAGGAGGTGAATTCACTTTAGAAGAGATTAAAATAATAGAACAATCCAACTAATACTTTAAATAAGTACATTGTTTAGTATCCTCAAAGAGACAAATAAAGAATAACATCTTTAAAAAATAATGGGAAATTATTAAAATATAAAAAGGAAATAATGAAACAAGAGTAGGGAGATAAAAAATAGAAAATTAGAAATCTTGAAAATAAAAGGTAGTTTCTAAAAGAACAACTCAATATAAAACTCTAGATGACATAGTTGAAAAGAGAACTGATGAATTGGAAGATAATTCTAAGGAATATGCACAAATATAAACTCAGAAAAATTAAAAAGTAAAGTGTCAAGATACAGAGAATAGATTGAGAGGCTCCAATAAACATTAATAGAAGTTCAGGGTGGGGAATGGGAGGAGTAAGAATGAGGCGAGTAACAGGGAAGCAGTGATTGACAAGATGATTGCCCAAAGTTTTCCAAAATTCAAGACAGACATGAAGCCTTGGATTGAAAGCATGCCCCAGGGGCCAAACAGAATACATAAAACAAATTCAAATCCAGTTGAGAACCATTGTACTAATGGATAATCTTTAGCAAGAATAAAAGTAAGGCCAGGCGCGGTGGCTCGTAATCCTAGCACTCTGGGAGGCCGAGGCGAGTGGATTGCTCAAGGTCAGGAGTTCGAGACCAGCCTGAGCAAGAGCGAGACCCCCTCTCTACTAAAAATAGAAAGGAATGATCTGGACAACTAAAAATATATATATATATACATAGAAAAAAAATTAGCCGGGCATGGTGGAGCATGCCTGTAGTTCCAGCTACTTGGGAGGCTGAGGCAGGAGGATCACTTGAGCCCAGGAGTTTGAGGTTGCTGTGAGCTAGGCTGATGCCACGGCACTCTAGCCTGGGCAACAGAGTCAGACTCTGTCTC
>RJWJ010028384.1:0-20000 GCA_004363605.1 Indri indri | reverse complement strand
TAGCTGGGACTACAGGCATGCACCGCCATGCCCGGCTAATTTTTTCTATATGTATTTTTAGCTGTCCAATTCATTTCTTTCTATTTTGGGTAGAGACGGGGTCTCGCTCTTGGTCAGGCTGGGCTCGAACTCCTGACCTTGAGCGATCCACCCGCCTCAGCCTCCCAGAGTGCTAGGATTACAGGCGTGAGCCACCGCGCCCAGCTAAAACAATTTTTAATCACATGGAATTTAAGATTTCAATGTGCTATAGTACACTCCAATGTTTCCCAAAAAATCACAACTTCTAGAATCAGTTTTTCTCTTACAAAGTTTTTCCACACATTAATACATATATGTATGTGTACCTATGTATACACATGCACATATACATACACACATACTGTCTTTCACCTACATTACAATCAAACACTTACTTTCAAGGGACATCTTTGGATTTTCAAGCTTTTTTCTTAAAACAGAATCAATGAGAACTCTTAGCTGCTTGAAAATGACAGCTATCTTTACAGGGGCCTGTTGAGAGATGTAAAATTGGACAAAGTTAACCCAGCACAGTGTGAATGTGTTTAAATAAATCAAGGCAAGCGTATATCCCTTCCAATTTGCCATAGCACATCTTGATTTTAATATAAAACACAATGGGGAAAATAGAGACAAATTATTTCTGGTAGCTAAGCTATGTAAACCTCTAGATTTCCTTAGTAAATGTAACAATTCTTTCTAAAATAAAGCAACTATTAATTCTACTGTTTTATTCTCTTATATCAACTCTGGAAGTTAAGACTGCAGTTTTGGGGAGGGAAAATTTTTTAAACAGCTTTATTGAGGTATAACTTACAAACCATAAAAATTCACTCATTGTTAAGCGTCCAATTTCAATGACTTTCAGCAAATTTATAGAGCTGTACAACCATTACCACAATCCAGTTATAGAACATTTCTACCATCCTAGTTTTTTTGTACAAACTGCATAGGTTTTTTAAGTTGCATTTAAAATTCACCTCTCCAATTCTAGATAAACAGCTATCATGGTATAATATGTTAATAAAAGATTTCTCACTGTGCTTGAGTGTCTGTCTATAGAAAAGAAATTATAGAAATTCTCCAACAAGGTTGTTAGGATATTATATTTGAGATAATCCATAAAGTTAACTATTGAAGTACCTAATACATAGTAAGTTAGAATTGTTATTGATGATTACAATTTGTAATAGCAATATAGTTTTGTTGTTTTTTGGAGACAGAGTCTCGCTCTATTGCCTGGGCTAGAGTGAGGTGGCCCAATCAGAGTTCATTGCAACCTCAAACTCCTGGGCTCAAATAATCCTTCCTGCCTCAGCCTCCCAAGTAGCTGGGACTATAGGCATCCATCACCACGCCTGGTTAATTTTTTTTTTTTTGGGGGGGGGGGGGTAGAGATGGGGTCTCACTATTGCCCAGGCTGTTCTCAAACTCCTGGCCTCAAGTGATCCTCCCACCTCAGTCTCCTAAAGTGCTAGGATTTCAGGCACAAGCCACTGTGCCCAATCTAATTTTTTTTTAAAGAGATGGGGTCTTGCTATGTTGCCCAGGCTGGTCTCAAACCCCTGGGCTCAAGTAAGTAGCTGGGACTAATGATGCATGACACCACAACCAGCACATAATAGCAATATAATCTGATTTTCAAATTTTAACAAATTTAAAACCATATAGGCATGACAAAATAAGTCTTCTACCTTAAGTCATATTATAGTAAGAAATTATGCAACTCTAATAAAATTTTAAAAATTCTACCTCAGTGGTATTAGAAGTTGAAAACTTTTAGTAACCCATAAAATCAGTTGTACTATGTACCTGAAAATAGATCCAGCCATCAATAGAAAGAAGACGTTCTCGGTGTTGAACTTCTATATCACCACCAAAAAGTAAAACTGGAAAAGGGGTTATTAAGGTAGTTTCCCTCAAATATACTCTGGCATACCTTACCTACATAGGAAAAAAGGGGGAGGGGAAAGAACTTCAAAGTCTAAAAATATAATAAATTCATTTATCTTTTTCATGTAAGCATTTTTCTGTAATTTGTTATTTTATATTTTAAGCCATAGGTTTTTGTAAAGCTATGTGTTTTCATTCTCTTATGTGCACAATTTGTCCATTTTATGATAACTGCTATTACTACCTGTGCAATTATACTATGAAAATGCATTTTAAATATTATTTGTGAGGCTGAATTATATACCTTGAACATAAATGAAACTAGTACTAAAGCAATTTTATGATGCTTTATAATGATCTTAAATAATGTTAAAATGAACTTATGGTTAAATTTCCAAATTTCTGGTTTCTAGACCAGTGTTCAACTGTGAAACTAGGTACTAAAGCAATTTTATGATGCTTTATAATGATCTTAAATAATGTTAAAATGAACTTATGGTTAAATTTCCAAATTTCTGGTTTCTAGACCAGTGTTCAACTGTGACCATCTGTCGGTAATTTCTCATGTTTTCCACTTAAGTTCGATGATATGTTGGGTGCTTGAAATTATGGATCTTTGTTACTTTAAAGGTCAAGAAACATAATGGAGGTACTCTTTCAGTAAAGGGAGAAGAAATATGTTTCAATTTGACATGTTTCCTTTTCTTCTCATACTGCCTTAAAAATGAGTGAATGAGATAAGCAACAAAAATCCAAAATATGAAGAAGAGAAAATGCCATCTTAACCTTCACTGTATGTTAAAATCTAAGAAAATGGAGTGGCAATGCAGTTATAATTCAAAGGTTAGCTGTTTCAATTGTAATCTATAAATATTTGCTATTAAATTATCTTAGGTGATACTGTGACTCAAACTGTTGCCGAATCATCCAAGTTCTACCCCATCCAATTTTCTCCTTATCTGGAAATAGCACATAAAACTTGTCTTTTTTTTTTTTTTTTTTCACTTTTGAGATGTGAGCATCTTTAGTAAAATATTCAGGGAATTAATACATTATTAACCAACAGCTATTTGCTATTTTTCTCTTTAATCCAAGTAGAAAAGATGATGGTCAGAGTAGAAATCTTACCTTTTTTTTTTTTTTTTTTTTTTTTTTTACGGAGACAGGGTCTCACTCTGTCACACAGACTGGTGTGCCTGATCATAGCTCACTATAGCCTCAAACTCCTGGGCTCAAGGGATCCTCTTGCCCAACCTCCCATTACAGGTGCATGCCACCATGCCTGCCTAATTTTTAAAAATTTTTTGAAGAGACATGGGGGTCTTGCTTTGTTGCCTAGGCTGTCTCGAACTCCTGTCTTCAAGCAATCCTCCTGCCTCAGCCTCCTAAAGTGTTGGGATTACAAGCATGAGCCACTGCACCTGGCCTTTGTTTTTTTTTTTTATTTAAGAGAAATAAGCATTTTTTTGTTTGTTTGAAAAACTATGTGCATCTTGATTTCAGATATGAACAAAAATGAACAGCTCAATTTGAGAACCAAATAAAATACTTGTTAGGGCATCCTAACTTGTTATGAATGACTTCTAGAATAACGCCCTGAATACTGGAATTTAAAAATGAGTACTTTACCTTCTCTTGGTATAAAAGCCATCCATAGGTTTGCAAATCTCTATTTACTGAGGATGGATGTACTTGTGCTTTGCCTTGGGCTGTCTCCACAATGCAAGCCAATTTTTCTGTAACATCGACTGACTTTGTATAGATTATCTTCCCCACATTGTCATACAGTCCAGCAGCCAATACAGCTTTAAGAAGGGCAACTTCTTGGAAAGAGAGGGTCTGTGAGGCTCTGTTTCCTTCCCAGCCGGTAGAAGTTGTGGAAGATGAAAAACCTGCCGCCTTAACCAACTTTATTAACTCCTGCTTTACATCCTAGATTAGTTTATGTTAAAAAGAGAAATAATCATAATTGATTAAAATAGAGAAATTTCCAAATAACTTTGCAGTTTATATTATTGTTTCCTATAAAAATTGACAGGATGTCAATTATTTAGTTAACTATAACCCAAATTAGATTAGGGAAGAAAAATAAGATATTGCGAAGTCAAGAATTGGAGTCAGCTGTTCTCCCCACCCCAAGACTTGAAATGCCAAACATAAGACTGTCTAAAATGTTAGAGCAATAAAAATGTGTCTAGAAACATTTTCATTCACTACATCTACTTCAACAGTAGCTCTTTTTTGGGACATTTTTACTCAGTGAGAATGGTCAATATTGAGAAAGAATTACAGAAAAATCTTGATCCTAAGCTGCAAATATCTTCTTCATTTGCCTTTAGGAATCTCACCTTAATTTCTTAAAGAACACTGACAAAGTTTACTAATGGCAACTTCATTTAATCTAAAATTGTCGCCTAAAATATTTTTCTACCTTTAGTAGTGGCAATCAGCAAAACTATAGGAAGGATGAGTATTTTTCAAAGTACAGAGGATAAAAGCAATTAAAAGGTGACATTTACATTTAGGATATCCTTTAGGTTTTTGGTTTGGGTCTTAAGGGACTTGATTCCAGGGGAGGAAAGACCAAACAGACAGCTGCTGTAACACCACAGATTGGCAAAGACATCTAAAACGTTGCACCCCAGAGGAGGTGAAGAAAAGCCTCACAGAAGGAAGCGAGTAGAAGGTAATTTGGAGGTTGGAGGGAACTAGAGAGGGGACAAAGGAGAAAGTACTATATTGAAGACATAGCCACCTCTGGGTCAACTGACTGGGATTTCCACATCTTGAATCCCAATCAGTTGGCCCAGAGGTGGCTATGTCTTCAATTTAGCCCTTTGTCTGCTTTGAGAAAAACAAAGTTCATTCTAGTTAGAGTAGTCCCTGCTGTCATGCCAGCAGTTATTTTAAATCACAAAAAGTAGTAGGTTAAATTTTAAGGGAAAAAATATTTTTAACCTTTTAAAATATGAGTATAGAATAGAGGAATTATGTGAGAGATATATTAACTTTATTTTCTATACTTTACTAGCTGTCTATATTATACATCATTTCCCTTTAAAGAAATGTCAATAAAAACATAAAGATCATGTTTGTGAAGGAGCACTGCTTTTCACAATCACTTGTCTTTACATTTTAACTACAATTCTACTGTCTGTCTTCCCAGAAATAATCCTGGTTATGAATGGCAACCTGAGTGATGGGCAAAGCGATCTTGTTTCCCTTTCTAAGAGCAGACTGATAAACTTGCTCATAACCAGCCACAGGGTATGATGCCTTAGATGCCTTTTCATAACTAGCCATCCCACACTGTAACCAAGTAGCTGGCCAATATTTAGGAACATATAAAAGAATTTCATTAAAAGGAATCAGGGCTCTTTGGAAAAATGACTGATTCCAAG
The DNA here is from genome assembly GCA_004363605.1 of Indri indri. Taxonomy (NCBI): domain Eukaryota; kingdom Metazoa; phylum Chordata; class Mammalia; order Primates; family Indriidae; genus Indri; species Indri indri. The sequence goes on along the minus strand of RJWJ010028384.1, from coordinate 14,685 downwards.
CCTGGAGTATAAAATGCACATGATATGCCTGAACAGCTTGTCATACCCAAAGCAAGGAAGCCATCAAAGGTTGCTAAGGTTATGTGAAAAGGACTCGGGCCAACTTGAAGGGGCTCTCACTTTCCAAGCAAGGGACAATCTGAGTTTTAAAAAATTAACATTCATAGAGAACTGAAACACATCAAATATATTTAAATCAATAAGCTTATAATGATTTTTATAAAAACAACATTCATTGATGACCTGTGGAGATGTTTAGGAATCAACTCATTAAGAAAACTGCTAAATAAAAGGAAAGAATCAAACATTTATCCTAATTTTCTTGTATAAACGATACCTTGGGGTATTCAAATATTAATAAGGGAAAAGTTCTTTATAAATAATTCTGGCTAAAAATTAGAATTACAGTATCACCATTTTTCAATCCCAATGAAACAATGGGTCTGAGTGTTAAACCATTACATGAAAAGTCGATGGGGAATGTTATAGTGGATGAATCTGGCTGACCCCACTGAGAAATCTGAACATTGCAAAAAGGGAGAAAACTCCAAAAGAAAAAGAAAAAAAATGTACCTGAATTGGATTAAACTCTCTTGATATAAACACCAATTTATAGACAATATAAGGCAAAGAAGAACATGTTAAACAATGTCACAAGGACACAAACAGCCATCTCCAGAATGTAGGAAATTTTACAGGACAATTTACCTGGTTTCTTCAAAAAACAAATGGCAAATAGGAAAAAAATGAGAGGGGGTAACGACAGATTGAGATTTAAGGGACATATCCACCAAATTTAATATGTGGGCCTAGTCTGGATCATGATTTGAACTAGCTGTTTAAAAAAAATAGTTACAGATAATTGGAGATATTTAAGCATTGTCAGTATATTTTAATAATATTAAGGAATTTTTTTTTTAGGCGTGGTAAGGTTAAAGAAAAATGAATCCTGTACTTCAGAGACACATAATAATCTGATGCCTTGGATTTGCTTCAAATTACTCTAGAAGGCAGAGAGCTGAATAAGGCAAGTATGAAATAAAACAAGATAGACCACAAGCTGATGACTATGGAAGTGGGAAATGGGTGCCTGAAAGTCCATTATACTATTCTGTCTACTTTATGTATGTTTGAAATTTTCTATAATTAAAGAAAAATAACCACCAAATTTCAGAGTTGAGAAGAACTGCAGATTATCCCCCTTCAACTCATTTTTTAAATGAAAAACTGAGACTTAAAAAGACTATAACTACACATCTGTACCCCATAATATGCTGAAATAAAAAAAAAAAGATTAACTATCCTTTTTCCGAAGATAGTGTTATTTTTATGAAATTATGTTGCCTCTTTTAAATTATTTCTTAAATATATTATCATTGTTAAATACTATTTTAAACTGTGTAACACATATAGGTTACTTGTTGAAAGAAACAACAAAAAAAAAACCCACGAATATATTAATTTAACAAATATTTACTAAGCCCTTACTATGTGTCATGCACTATCCTAGGCATTCTTTTTTCTAAAATAAACCTATTATAGTTATCCATATGACTCTGAATTAGGAAGCTGAATTAAGAATTACCTCTAGGGTTAACAGTGATGTTCTATTAAGAAAGTTCCTCCGGCAATATGCAATTTCAGAACGATAGCCTCCTTCTTGCCGTGCTTTCTTCCATCTAGATAAATAAAGTGTTAATCGATGAACAAAGGTCACCATGTTTTCTTTGCAAACTCTCTTTCAGAGCTAGTCACCAAAGTTAAGATTTAAATAAATTATGATCATTTAAAAAGGAGGGGTCTTGCTCATTGTAGCAGCTACCCATCGTATATAAGAAATTCAACTGCAATAGATATTTTTTCTGTTTATGTGTAATAGTAAGTTATTAAGTTACCACAAATATGAGATAATATATATCTAATATCATGTATATGGTTCTTAAATTTTAGGATTATAAAACATATAAATCTCTAAAATAATTATACCTTGACAGATGAAATAACTAAAAATAAATTAAAATCTTAGATGTGTAATTTTAATGACAGTCAGAGATAAATTTTTTAAAAAAGTAAATAACCTCAGGTCATTGGCTTACTGATAACACCTAGATCACTTCTTTACCCTAGATATGCATTGTAGATCGTCAGGTGGTCTGAATCTGCCATGGCCAAAGCTGACTTTGCGAGATCTGCTTCATCTTTTCGACCAATTGGTGTGGTAAAAGGAGACTTCTCTGTCATAACTGCAGCCAGTGTTGCCTATCCATAAATAAGGAAACGATTTGTCACTAAAGATGTATACAAGGCAGTTAATTTGTAAAAGAATGCGTATTAGAAAACAATCACACTTTAAGCTGCCTGTTCCTCATTTTCAGTACATTTATCATGTTCTACCATGGCTAATTTATATTTTCATTTTACTTATTTATTTATTTGTTAAGAGACAGGGTCTTGCTCTGTCGCCCAGGCTGGAGTGCAGTGGCATCATCATAGCTCACTGTGGCCTCAACAAACTCCTGAGGTCAAGCTATTTTCATTTTAAATAGTTACTTTTAGTTTCATTTTATGGAATTTAAAAAATATATCACTTTATTTTTATACCATTTATGTGAGATAAGGAGGTAATATCACCAGAATCTGACAAAAAAACTAAACATTTGTATAAGTGATTTATAGTCTGTCATATAGTTAGATGCAATCTTAGTTATCTTGACTCCTAGACTGTTGAATTTCCATTGTCTGCAATGCTCTTTAAAAATAATTTGGACTACATAACAACCCATTTGTTGTTGCAGGTTATCAGATAAACCATCATGAAAGAGGTTATTTTTTGAACTTGGGCACAATTCTGGTGAGTACCTATTTCTAATACTACAGAAAAAGCCCAGAATAGTAAGTCACATTTTCTCCATTCTGTTTTTAATATAGCCTCAACTTATAATCCCAGAAAAGGCCACAGCTTGATAAAGTTGGAAAGTTGGAATGAATGGCACAGCAGGCATAAATGCCCAGAGATTCAGACATATACACAGAATTTGTTAATTCTGAGATAATTTGAGAAAATAGAACTCTGATAATTACTGTCTCAGAAAGAGAACCCAGAAAACAAAAGGAAAAAATTTTTGATTCTATTTCTCGAAGTCTGTGGTGTTCAAAGCTTTCTGAGAATTGTCCACTACATATTCAGTTAAATAAATATTTCATGTGGGTTGTTTGATAGTGAAATTTTAGACAAGCCAAACTCACTTACAAAATAGTACCTACTGTATGCTTAAGTAAATGAATGGATTTTCCAGTATATAAACATAGAAAGTTAAATATTATATTAAAAAATTTTCATCAGGCATTTAGGCCCCCTGGGTTTTAATGTTAGTATAGACACTCTAGTTAGCTAAAAAACATTTAAATTAAAACTTAAACATTGTTTCCAAATTTAATAATTTCCTGGCCAAATGACATTTAAAGTGAAGTAGCAGCAGCATCATTTGACTTACTACTGGGTCAAGGCAGCCAAATATGGCACCAAAAATAAGCATTTTGCCAATCTTGACATTCACAGGTAAAGCTGCAAGGTGTTGGCCCAATGGAGTCAGTTTAGGCTCATTTGGTTCACAAGCTCCAATTTTTCGGAGTAAATTCATTGCATTGCTGATTACTTGAAGCTGAGGAGGATCTAAGGCTTTAGAGAGGAAATCTTCAGGAGAACCAAGATTACATTTCTGCAGATTAAAAAAGAATGATAAAATTGGTATATGATCAGAAACAACACTACCCAAAGACGTGATATTGGAACTAAATCTCAGTTCAGTAAAATTTTGAGCAAAGAGGGTAAAATTGTGAATATGACTATCCTATTATTTTTCTTATAATGGAAGGGGGAAAGGGAGAGAGAGTATGTGAGTATATGTGTGTTTTTTGGGGGGGGGAATGCATAAAGATGAGATCTTCCAACGCACATTTTTAGTGTTTTTCATTCCTGATTTTTATAGTCAAAAACCTAAGAAATGAAGGATATTATATATCTTTCAGTCTAGAAAGACCTTGATTTAGGTCAGGGTTCCAGTCTCAGCACTACTGATATTTAGGGCTGGATAATTCTTTGTTTTAGGGAGCTGTCCTGTGTACTGTCAGATGTTTAGCAACATCGCTGATCTCTATCCACTAGATACCAGTAGTATTTTCCCCCTGCCCCATTATGACAACCAAAAATGTCTCCAGACATTGTCAAATGTCCCCTGGCAGGCAATATTGGCCCTAGTTGAGAATTACTGGTCTAGGTTATGAGGCCATATTCTAATCTATAAAGTATGAGTATATATGGCAAAATCAAAACACAGAGGATTTACTTATAAAAAGATGGAAAGGGACATACATTAAAGAGTAAAATACTTGAAAATGTAAAGCAATACAAGGTAAATAAATTTAGGTATTCCTTTTTTTCTAGAAAGAAATGAAGAACAAAACTCATCTGCACCTCCGCCTGGGATTACCATAATATGAAGACATAATTCCTCCAAAGGTACACGCAAAATTTCAGGAACAGAATAGTCCATAAAGCCTTCAAATCTGAAAAACAAAATAAAATAATACTAAATATACATTATCAGAAATGTCACACAGTACTGATTTATGGGCTTGAAATTTCCAGTGCTATGCCATACCTTTCTCTTGTGTACATTCGGAAGCAGAAGCCATCTCTGACTCTCCCAGCTCTACCCTGGCGCTGCAGAGCACTGGCTTTACTGACAAATGTCTCGACCAAAGAACTCATCTGACTGCTTTCATGGTACCTAAAGAAATGTTTTAGGACAGAATATGTAGGTAATTGACTTGAAATCAAAATTGGAAAAAGCTGGGAATATGTGACTCTTTAAGTTGAATATAGGCTAAAAAAAGTTATTATAGTGGACCAACATTTCTCAAATCATGTTTCATATTTAAATAACTTATTAAATAGCAAACATTGCATACTAAATCTCATACTACCAAATTAAATGCTCTGGCACAAGAAAAAAAATTTACCCTTGCTCAAACTAATCTGATCATGGAATCTTTTTTATTTTAGAGGAATATCTATTAATTATACAATGAGAATTCTTTGAAATAATTTGAGAAATGCTACTGTGAACATTACAATTCAAGGTACCTTTCACAAGATACAGTTAAACCCTGAAAACATTTTCTCTAAAGGCACAATTCAAAGAATCAAGAATTATCTTCTATTGAATATTCTTTTTCAAATATTGCTACAGTTTCCTAATATTGGCGATAGTATATATAGATTATAATACATACTAAAGGTGGTCTCCTCTATTTATACAATATAAACATTATAATGTAGTAATCTTTCTGTTGAAGATTTAGTTATGGTTACCTATTATGTTCCAGTTACTGTACTAAGCACTTTCAGATATGAAATTTGCATTTTCCCCATTTACATATGAGGAAACTGATGATTGGTGAGGTTATATTACTTGCTCAAGAGATTTAAATATAGCTCTGACTCCAAAACCCATGTTCTTTTTTTATAACCCCACAAATAATGCTTTCTCAAATAATTTATTTTACAAACAAAAAAGGATCTACAAAAATTTATGTTCTGAAAATTTTCTCAGTGTTTTTCTAAAAGTAGCAGTACACTGGCATTATTTATGGGAAAACTCATGACATGAAATTCTGACATTTACTCTAAGACATTTTAAAGTTTCCTATAGTTTCTCTGAGGCTTCTTGCTTTGGGCAGAATTAGGACATTCGGGATTTTTCCTATATAATTCTATGATTTCTCCTAAGAATCTAAGAGCCCCAAGTTAAAAACGTTTTGATTTTGGAAATTCAAACTTACTTATTTTCTTTTGTTCTTCCAGTATCAATTACAAATACAACATCTGGAATAGTGATACCCGTCTCTGCAATATTTGTTGCTAAAACAATCTGAAAATAAACAAAAAGCTAAAGCATTTAGGCAACTTTCAGCAATATACCATCATTTAAATTTCTTTAGATAGTTTGAGCTGATGGATTTTTATAAGTTAATTTTAATTTTATTCACAAAAATTTATAATCTATTTGCTATTTTGTAATTTTAATATGCTCTCATTAGTTTCATCAGCTCAGCTTGCTAATTAAAGTTATAGATTTTTATTCTAACAAAAATATCATTCTCCTAATTCTAGTCAGTCATCTTAAAAATGACAGAAGTAGAATGGGAAGCTGGGTGAGAGAATGGAGATAGCTCAGCACAACCCTTCAAAATTATTAGGAAAAAAAATAGCACATTAAAGAGAAGAACTGGGTTGCTGTCCTGGCTCTGTTACTTATTAGCTTTGTGACCTAGGGCAAGTCACTTTACCTCTCTGGGCCTCAGTTACCTCAACTGTAAATTGGGAGGTAGAAATGGATGATTTCTTAGGTCTAGCTCTAAAGTTCTTAACAGTGATGGCTGAATAGTGCAATCTTCTGCATTTTTTCTGTTGAATCCTTGGAAATAAAACGTTTAGGAAATTCCAGGTCAAATTTAGTATGTATTACTCTATTTCAACTGTGTAGTTCAATATTGAACGATTGCTTTTCTTACTCATTTATCCTAGGAAATTGAACCCAGATGATTAGTAAGGACCTATGTGATCATTCTACATCAGCAGAGTTCAAATTTTATTGTTAAGGGATGGAACTCTTCTTTCAACAAAATCTTACATGGAAGCATAAATGTTACAGATCAGAGCATAGCCTCAGAAACTCTGCAGTTCTTAGAGCACAGTTAGAAAGCCATCAGTTTAAGTGAGGTTTAGTGGTTGCCAAAGGCTATTCAGATGGCAGCACTTTAGGAACTAGCCCTGGCCTCCTGCATTACAGTCAGGTTCTTTCCAGATGCTCTGTGTTCCCCACACTTCCCACATTGTGCTCTTTTTTCTCCTGAGAGAGGGTTCGAAATCTGAGAAACTGTTAGGAGGCCTAGGCAGGAGGATTGTTTGAGACCAGGAATTTGAGACCAACCCGGGCAACATAGTGAGACATTGTCTCTATAAAAAATAGAAAAATTAGCTGCGTGAAGTGGCGCATGCCAGGTACTTGGAAGGCTGACGCAGGAGGATCACGTGAAGCCCAGGAATTCAAGGCTGCAGTGAGCTATGATCATGCCACTGTCCCCCAGCCTGGGAGACAGAGTAAGACCCTGTCTAAAAAAATAAAAATAAAAATAAAAAAATCTGAGAAACGCTTTGCTAAGCAACTTTCATTCAGAATCCTGAACAGAGGACACAATGAAAACTCTTGAGATTTTTTTCCCCCTACCTAATGGTCTATGTACTATAAAAATAATCAGGGATGAACAGCCTAGGGAACAAAAATCCACCCAGGACTTAAATAGCTTCTGACATCCAATCTCCTTCATGATGCTTTCTTGGGAAAAAGTAGTGATTTATTTATTTTTTTTGCAAGCAACATCCATACCACGTTTTTCAACTACCACTCCCCCCAAAAAGTCTAGTCCCTTAAATAGCACATAATGTAAATATTCAAATTGCTTGACTTTTAATATTGGGTTTACTTCTCATTATGTTAACCTGCTTGGAGTCTGCCATGTACTACATGGCACTTAATATTAACAACTGACTTTGATGATAAAAAGTCATAATGCTGTCATGAAATACTCTCAGGTGGATCACATATAAGTTTGCTGTACTGAATTTTACCTTCCTGACTCCTGGAGGAGGGAGTGTAAATGCTGCAGCTTGATCTTGGGTTGAAAGAATAGAATGCAGAGCTATCACTTTATATCTGAAAGTTAAAATCATAGTTCTTAGCAAGAGTTTCTCTTTAGAAGACACTGCAAAGAATAACAAAATTTATTTGCATATAGGAAGCAACTTAAAAATTTTTTATTATGAAAAAATTTAAACACAAGAGTTTACAGAATGGTACAATGAAACCCCATATATACCCATCATAGAGAAAAAAATTTAATATGAATAAATTATATGAAATATAAGATTAAAAAATGTTCTAATGTTGAAGTGATAACCATTACAACAGTACTAAACTACATCAAAAAAGACATAGTAAATAGCTGATTCAATAAGTATGGATGATAAACAGCAACCTTGCTGGGGTTTTGTACAATTGAGTGGGTTGGGGGAGGGGAGTCACCACCTTACTCTTAACCACACGATCCCCTCTCCATATCATATTAAGAAAATGGAACAAATGCAGATATAGTACCTAAAAATTTTTAGTAGATAAAATGCTAAAATAGAAATGTAAAAAAACAAAACGAAAACTTGTTTCACAATGGATAATTTTAACTAAAGGTGAAAAGACTGAAAACTCTGATCATGAGTTTTAATGTACCAAGGAGTTTTCTATTTTAACACATTAACTGCCATGAGAGTTGTATTTAACTCACTCTAGTTTTGAATGCTGGGGCCACATAAAGCATAAATAAAATCTTACTTGTCAATGTTCTTATTGTTACAATTAATATTGACAATTTAATTCTAAAAACGTGGGTTAAATGAATAGAAGTCAATAAATTTCGTTTTTCTATTTATGTTTACCTTTAAATTACACTTGAAGTTTTTATTCTATTATCCTAACAAAACACTGTGGCCCCAAGGAAAAGTTTCTGGTTTTTTTGTGTGGCAGACAATGTGTTAAAACTACCAGGAATAAAATGAAGATGTATACTTACCGTTCAGAATAAAATCTTCTATCATTTGACAGGAGATCATACAACTGTTGAATATGAGCAAGACCTGGTAAAAAGATCAATATTGCTCCTTCAATATTTCTGAATTGGGGACTTTTGTCTGAAATTTTAAAAAAAGATACAATATTTAAAATAAAGAACAACACATAAAATATTAATAAAAGATCTCCCATTAGTAGAAATGTTTTATCAAAACAAATGGAGACACATTAGAAAAAGAAATATACCTAAATATGCAAGAAGTTCCAAAATGAGATCCAGGTTGATTTTATGAGGATTCATGTAGAGAATAGCATGCTGAGTACGGTTGCTGTACTTTTGGTAAAATGGATTTAAATCAGCATTTGCTCCAGTCTGAACTGGGATGTATTCCTAAAAGAAACCCAACCAGAGGGAGCTGAACAAAAACATTAAGCATTTTAATAAGACAAAGAAGGAAAAACGGAGGTATTCATTCAAATCTATATTTTTCTCATCGTCACCATTATTTTGTTAAAACATAGGAAGAGTACAATTTTTAAAAAGTGGAAAAAGTTTCAGAAAATTTCATATCTCTCCTATAATTTAATTTTATCCAGCTCCTAATTATAGCAAAATCTTTTTATCTTGTCATGTATATACTAAAAAGAAGAATTGTTAAAAAACATATTACAATCATGTATGCATCATTCTGTGGTAATTAAAAAGCAGCCAGGCCAAGAGAGATCAGAGTAACTTTAATAAGTAGTTTATACCTGCCTTATTCCTTCTATGTTCTATTTTGGCTACTGAATTCCAATCTCTTTTGAAAGAACTATACATTTCTGAAATCTTTCTTAATTTGTAATTTCTATCTCCAGTATTTTAGGGAAAAATTTTAGTTTTTGCTTTCTTGGTTTATCTGTTTACTAAAAGATAAAGTAACTTGAACTTTGTGTTTTCACCAGATTGGATATATGCATAAAATATCATGGACATAATGAAAATGCTGGATCTAGTACCCCTGGCTAAAATGCAAGAGAATGTAGCTTTTGTGGTATTTCTAAACACACATAATTTAGACTAATGCCCTAGGAAGAACTATGCTTGCCATAGATAGCTTCACTGTAAAGCTAAGGTTGGCTTCTGCCAGGACAAAGGCTGCTAAGAAAACCAAAGGCAAGGATCTAGGTTTTGGGCCTGCCCCATCCTGACCAATCACCTACGGTGTTGAGACAAAGTAGAGAAAATCACTATAAATTTGGTCAACGATTGATCATTGGTATGAAATTTTTATAAGAAGTTGTTTCTTACTTACATGGTCCTTGATTTTATATCTGTACCTGAATGGCCCAGAATAGTGTAAAAATACAGTTAAAATATCACAAATCAAAGAATATGGTCTATGAAATAAAGATTAAAGAAATGACCTTTAATATTTGCTCATACTCATATTTGTTCCTCTTCTACCAAATTATACTCAAATTCACCGCGTTAGCTATATGATTTTAACTCTTGGGGCATAACTCTCGTGGTAGGTTATGCCCTAGATATCATCATCAAACATCTTTCAAAATGTTTTCTTTTTACCAGATACTTTCTTATTCCTCCTGCTTTGCTTGTAACATTAATGGTTATTTCTTCTTCCTCCTCCAGAAATTTCTGACAATATTCTGAGTCCTTCTCCAGGACAAAGCCTGTTTCTTCTATTACATCTTCAAGATGAAAAACCTGCACAGAGTAAGGCATGTAAGTGGGTGAATTCAAATTCATTTCAATAAATATCATTTTAAAGAGAACAAGGGCAGGTACAATAACTTTGACTCGAACTGTACAAAAGCAATTTATGTAACCAAAACGTTTGTACCCCCATAATATTCTGATGAAAAAAAGAGAGGAAAAAAAGAAAAAAACAAAACAAAAAATAAAGAGTACAAGGGGATCATCACCTTTTGAATGTCACCAAAGGCTAATTTAGAATATCACAAAAAAAATTTTTTTTAGTATCATTTGGGAATGAAGAACTTGGTTGATATAAATGGATTCTCCCTAAAGTCTCAGGGCAAATTACATTATGGTGTATAGATTTTTCTTTTTATGTGAAAATAGTTAAAAGAGAAGATTTTATCAGCTAAACTAAAAAAGGTAAGCATTAAGAATAGAATATGCAGAAAAGGAAGCTTCAAAGACAACCCTAAATTTGAGGGGTGGGTAAGAAAGGAGTTCCTTATTGCCAGGTAGCCACTCGTAATCTGGACATAATGATGATGTAAAAATAAGTTTTATATTCTGTAGCCCTCAGGTCTGTCTTTCATCAAAACCCTGTTTTCTCTCCTACCCACCCCTCAGGCAAGGCAGTACCAGTCATGTGATTCTCAAAGTTGTCTCCAGGTCCTCTGTTGACTGGCTGTACCTAGGAATAGTTCTGAGCTCAGACTATAAGGGTCTATCTTCTGCAGAAACTCCTGGGGGGAATGTAGTTTCTGCTTACACACACCTTAGAAAGAAAACTTACCTCAACAGGATAACTTCTTCCTGAAATTCTGAGAATAGGGCAGTGTGTGAAATATGTAGAAAATTTTTCACTGTCCACAGTGGCACTCATTAGAATCAAGTGTAGATCAGAACGTTTCTGTAAAATTTCCTTTAAGATAATTAGTAGGAAGTCTGACTGAACACTTCTTTCATGAACCTAGTACAAAGGAAATAAAAAAACGAATCATATCCTATATAAGGTCTAGTATGAGGCTTAAACAATCAAACACTCAAATCTACTAAAAGTTAATTGATATTTAAGTATAGTCAGTACACATGCAGGGAAGAAGCTGTATGTTTCAAATAAGGCAGATCTTCAGAACTAAAAATAAAGCCATTCTCTAATACTGAAGCCATTAAAAATCAGCATATAATGAACATGATTAGCCAGGACAGTAGGACTCTATCCTAGGAGATGGTTTGTAAAATCGGATCAGATGTGGCTGATAAGATTAGGGTATATCCCAAATTTCACTTAGAAGCAAGGGTGACTCCTAAATCTCTGCCACTAATATAAAACTGTACGGTCACCATTACCATAAGACAGTTTATCCACTATGTAGAAAAAGGGTTTCATGCTCTTCCAACATGTGTATTTTAGGGAAGAGCACTATAAAACTGCTATAGAATACAGGAAAATTATATTGTCAGAACTTAACAAATATTTGCTGAATGTATAAGAATGTAAAGAATACTGAATGTATAATGTAAAGATAAGTCTATCTTTCCATTTTCTGTACTCTTGACTTATTTCTACTCCATTTTATTTCACAGCAGACTTGAGGTAGTACACAAAGATAAAGTGCATCAAGATGATAAATTAAAACAGGTTTTATCATTCATTTGCTTGGAAGGGAGACAGTGGTGGTTAAGTGTTCAGGCTCTGGAATCAATTGCTTGGGTCCAGTTCTTGGCTTGGCCACTTACAGGATGACTTAATTAAAGTTATTTAAATATCTCTAGGTCGATTTCTTCTACAAAAGAATACAAATAATGCAAACTTCATAGAGCTGTGACAATCAAATGAGACAATGCAAAGCCTTTAGAACAGAGACTAACAAATAATAAGTACTCGGCATTGTGTTAGATGCTGGAGATTAAAAAGTGACCAAGACCGAGTTTTCTTCATTTGACAGTTTTTAGTGCAGTAAGAAGATATTGTACAGGATGGTTTGAAATTACATATGAAGGGCAGCTAATCCAGATGGTCAGGAAGGTTACTAGTGAGGAATTGACACTTTACCCTAAGGAGTCAGGGAGGAGAGTGATTAAAGCATTGTAAAGCAGAAGAATCATGTGATCTGAGTTTTATTTTAAAAAGGATAACTCTGGCTACAATGTGGAGAATGTGGTGGAGAGCAAAGCAGAAAGCAGGAATTTAATTCATTAGTGGCTTCTGTCGTAATTAAAGAGATAATAATGGTGACCTCAACAAGGATAGCACCAGTGAGTATGAAGAAAAGTGAATGTAATTTGAGAAAGGCAGAATAAAAAAACTAGGTAATTGGATGGAGGCAATTTGGGAGAAAGAAGGAAAAATCTTGGATGTTTTTACTTTGGTGGTTTGACCAGGTGATTGTGGGGATCATTCACTGAGATTCAGAAGAGAGGAGAAGGGGCAACTAATATAAGACGAGCAGGGAGGGAAGATGTTGAGTTTTGGAAATGCTGAGTTTGAAGTTGCTGAGACTAAAGGTATTTAAAAGGTAGTTGGCTATTTATGTCTGAAGCTCAGGAAGCTCCTGACGGATGACATAGATCTGGAAAACCTCATCAAATAGATGGTAATTTATATAAACAAGAATTGCAAAAAAAGAAAAACCAAATCATACAACAGTTCCTAATAGTGAGGCCAGAAGGAGCATTGTCCTGAGCACCTTCATAAAGAGGGTCCTATATAATGTAATGAACTCTGCCCCCAAATCTCTTATATCCTTATATTTAACATGATGAATTTTGCTGGGCTTTTTTTTTTAATCTTAATGTATTGTTCAAGAGGTTGACGGCATCACACTGAAGCTCAATTAAGTTAAACATGTCTATGGATGGCTAATATCAAACCATCAAAGAACACAGCTTCCTGAAGTTGGTCTGGTTTTCAAATTACGGTTCACTTTGATCTGTATTTAACAATCAACTTTTTGGTAATAATTTGGGATTCCAATAGAACTTACTGACTGCCTAGTTGATACAAATATTTCCACTAACTTACCTAGCAGTAAAAATTTCTTATTATAAATAGATATACTAGCATTTTGGTTCTGTTGACCCTTGATGATACTGATTAAATCTAGGTCTTGGCCAAGCAAAGCCACAATTCTGACATTCCCCTTTCTGCATGCCCCTGCCCAAGAACAGTTATCCATGGGCCTGCTAAAGCAGCCACCCAGCCTCTTTCTCTTTGACATCTTAGTGGTAATAGTACAGTTTCCTTCCCCATCAGGGAATAAAGACTCCTTAGATAAAAAATTCTTATCACTTATCTATTAACCAAATAAGAAATTATTTTAAAATGTCATTACCCAAACTTGTCCAACAACAGGAAAATGGTTAAATAAATTATGGGACGCCCAAATTATATACTAGCATAAAACTATTTAAAATATCATATTTTGTTGACTAATGATGTGAATTATAAAATAAATGTACATACTAAATATACACATATATAAATACACAAATTGTTAACATTTTTTTCTGGATCATGAGATTATAATTTTTATTTTTATTTTCCTACCTTTATATGCTCCTAATTTTTTTTTTTTTTTTGTGAGACAGAGTCTCACTCTCTTGCCTGGGGCGAGTGCCGTGGCGTCAGCCTGGCTCACAGCAACCTCAAACTCCTGGGCTCGAGCAATCCTACTGGCTCAGCCTCCCGAGTAGCTGGGACTACAGGCATGCGCCACCATGCCCGGCTAATTTTTTCTATATATACTTTTAGCTGTCCAATTAATGTTTCTTTCTCTTTTTGGTAGAGACGGGGTCTCGCTCTTGCTCAGGCTGGTCTCGAACTCCTGAGCTCAGGATGATCCGCCCGCCTCGGCCTCCCAGAGTGCTAGGATTACAGGCGTGAGCCACCGCACCCGGCCTGCTCCTAATATTTTTGAGGCAAAAGGAAGAAAATAACCCAATAATCTATATGTAGCCTATTAATTAAAAATCAATGAATTACTAAACTTTCACTATTGCTTTCTAAACTTACTGAATTAACAGACATTCAGAAAAACTTTACATCAGCAAAATTTTTAATATTTTCTGAGTAACAGAAATGCCATATCTCTTGTCTGTTCTTGAAAGAAGCAAATTAATTTACACAGACTAGGCTGGTATGCCACTTAAAAATAATTCTAATGTGAAACTTTTGGCATATTCAATTTGAGTGTGCATTCAAATTTGATTCAAGTAGGGACATATCTATAGAGAAAATGACATATTGATGAAGATTTCTTATCTTTTATAAGAATTAGAGCAGATCATTTAACAACT
>RJWJ010028383.1:0-21473 GCA_004363605.1 Indri indri | reverse complement strand
TCGAGACCAGCCTGAGCAAGAGCGAGACCCCGTCTCTACCAAAAATAGAAAGAAATTAATTGGACAGCTAAAAATATATATAGAAAAAATTAGCCGGGCATGGTGGCGCATGCCTGTAGTCCCAGCTACTCGGGAGGCTGAGACAGTAGGATTGCTGGAGCCCAGGAGTTTGAGGTTGCTGTGAGCTAGGCTGACGCCACGGCACTCGCCCCAGGCAACAGAGTGAGACTCTGCCTCAAAAAAAAAAAAAAAAAAAAGTTAGAGATTTTGGCTGTGTGAAACCAGTGAACATCGTTAGTTCTGTTTGTGTAGCACCATTCCTCCTTTTTCTGGTGACAGTACCTCCATTTTTCTTTGGGGACGCGCCCCTCCCCATCTTAGGCCACGTGGTATGGATGAAGCAGAGTCCCAATCCCCAATCCGGGCCCCAGTGGAGAGACTGTGATTCAGACCCGGTCAACGGTCACGCTCCATCCCTCTGGCTTCAGTGAATGGTTCTGGATGGGCCTGCGACCAAGCCAGGTCCGTGAGACTCGCTTCCAGTACTTTCACAGGAGATGTTTATGGGCCAGGAAAGGTGTGCTTCCATTAGTACTAATGAGCTGGAAGCCTAGAGCTGCCTGAATGAACAAGAGGACAGCAAAGCAACACAGGCAAGTATTGCTGAAGGGTAAAGACAGAGAAAAATGTGCATGCAATTGCATACACACACAGACAGACACACACACACACACACACACACACACACATCCCCCCTTCAGGTCCTGATGACTTTGAGTCCTAGGATCTGGAAAATTCTGAAATACTATCATCCCTAGACTTCCCAGTTATAAGAGCCAATAAATTTCAGGTTTCTTTGTTTGCTCGACTTAAAGTCAGTTTGAGCTGGGTTTCTACAAAAGTGGCAATCAAGAGTCCTCACTAAAACAATTCTGAAAACAGCAAAATGCATACAGTACAATCTGCGAAAGAGCCCGGGACTGTCACAAAATACAGCGTGGAACTGACCCATACGTCCTGCCTGAGGTATAAATCATTTCCATCATTGCAAATGTTCAGTACTGATCTATAATATAGTTCATTCCCACAGCAGTTCACACATAGTATCTTATATATATGGCTTCTGTCAGTACGAAACAGGCAAGGGGTATTATTAAAAATAGCAAATGACCCTGAAGGCACAGGTACTGTAGGCTCTCTCCTGTGCCCAGCATTAAACCTTTAATTGCCGGATCTAAGGTGATTTGGGTGTCTCAAGGGTGGTTTGGGTAAGGAGGCACTTAGGAGGTGTTTGGGGAATGACTTTTTCTAATCAGTACAGAAGGATTCCAATATTCTACCAATCAATATGGCCAAATTGCTGTGTACTGGCTGAACGTGGGCTCTGTTAGCAGCTATTATAGTTTATTTGGGTGCCTGTGTTGCCTGCTGGACTGTGAATTCCCCTACGCAGGGACTTTGTCTTACTTTTGTAGAGCTTGTGCCTACCTAGGTGCCCACTAAATGTTGGTTGAATGACAAACAGAGTAACAGTCCGGCATTGTATAATTCCCTATTCAGTATTTTTTTTTTTTCTCTGATAGAAGTTTCTCGCCTAGAATTAAATTGCAATATGGTCTCTTTTCACCCACTCCTTTGAAGATGTTATCCTTTCCAATATCAGTTGATGGAAGAAGAAAATTGTAAATTTTCTCTCTCAGGCATAACGTTGATATTTTAACTCATAGTGATTTTTTTTTTCTCAATACAAAATGGATTTTAGAAATAATTCAAGTTCCCAGAAACTTATGATTGCTTTGAGTGGTATCTTTTTATCTGTCATCCTAAGAAAAACATGAGATCTGATGGCCCAGAGCACAGAAACCTTTGGAGTTTCTGTTCTCCCACAGCTGTAAGATTGAAACCATCTGCTAGGACGCTGGAGAGTGGGATCCTATACCTGACTATAACGACTGAGGGCAGAGCCCACTTCTGTCTGTTAACTATAATACTCCCAGTGTCTAGCTCCTCTTTGCCTCATCGTAGACATGTAAAATGCTTGTTGAGTGAATAAATACATAAATTTAAAGAGAGGCAATTATACACACTGATGATTTGGTCATCGTCTAGTAATGATATTTTTTAAGTGATTAGCTTTAAAAATCATTTTTCTTAAACCATCTGGGTCCTGTCACCATCAAACAGGTGAGCTTTCAGTACTGAATGAAGTGGGGAGTTGGGCAACTATATATTTTGGGACATATTTTAGAGAAGAGTTTAGCTGCATCTAAATTATTCTATCTCTTTTTTCTGATGGGCATATCCCATTTATTTTCCATTCTTAAGCTCTCTAGAGGGATGTTTTATTGGTTTATCAGAATGCATAGGGAAAGCTCACCGTACTTGGTGTAGGTCTTCAAACGAGGGTTCAAACCCTGGGTCTCCCTTTTATTAGCTATGTGATCTTGGGTTACCTTTAGAACTACAAGAATAAACATAATCTATCTACCCATCTCGCAAAGCTGTTATTGTGAGCATGAAAGAATAGTCAGTGTGGGGAAGAACTAGAAAACCCTATACAGATATCGCTATTATCTTCCAATCAAGGACTGCCACCATGAGCAAGTGGGTAAAAGCACTTTCTGGGCAGTGAAACCTGACTTAAGAGAATCATTTTACTTTTATTTTCCTCCTGGGACATGCGAGGGCAGCTAAAGGGAACGCAGGGATCCCCAGCCTTGTAACTGTCGTCTGATACAGAGGCAGAGAAACCATACAGGAAAGAAAGAAAGAAAAAAAAAAAAAAAAAAAAAAAAAGCGCCCAGAGGCAAATGTGTGCAGAAATCCGGGCTCCCAGAGCAAACTTCGCAAGACGCCCCCCTCGCTCCACCGCCCCAGTCTCCGCCTTGGCGACAGGGACTTCTCGGGCGGAGGCCGCGCGGACCAATAGAAACCAAGTGTGTCCTTACAGGTTACGGAGCAGGTGGAGAAACTGAACATGAAGAATTACCTAAGCCCCGGCTCGGCTTTTTCCCGCGGTGCCAGGCGCCACGCTCGGTCCCCCTTTCTAACAGGCATGCAGAAGAATGACGGGCCCCAATTTCCTGACACCCTCCCCTTCCCGTCCCCACACCACCTCCACCACCGGCGGCGTCCGGCCTCCTCCCTCCCGAGCGTGCTGGGGGGGCCGGCAGCCAACCTTCATTGTCTGGGGAGCACCTGCCAGGTGGCGGGCCCGTGACCTTAAGTGCGCGTGGTGCCCAGCTTCACAAAGCCCGCGGGCAGCACCCCGCTCGTCCGGGAGCCGCCTGGGGCGGGCAGAGCACATCGCAGGGGCGGAGAGGGGGCGAGATGGAGGGGCTCCGGGGTCAAGAGCGGGCGGCGAGGGCGCGCGCGCCCTCCCCCTCCCTGCGGGCACGGCCCCCCGGGATTAGCACGTCGAAAGAGCAAGGGCCAGACGCCACCGCGAGGGAGCGAGACCCGGGCGGGAGCGAGGGAGGGGAGGCGAGGAGGGGCGCGGGGGAGGGGCGTGGCCGGCGCGCAGGGGGAGGGCGCCGGGAGGAGGGGCTGCTGCTCGGCGCTCGCGGCTCTGGGGGCTCGGCTTTGCCGCGCTCGGTGCACTTGGGCGAGAGCTGGAACGTGGACCAGAGCTCCGATCCCAGCGCAGCCTCCGCGATGAGAGGCGCTCGCGGCGCCTGGGATTTTCTCTGCTTGCTGCTCCTCCTGCTCCGCGTCCAGACAGGTGGGACATCGCAGCGGGCACCCGGGCCGCGCCCCCCGCCGCAGCCTGTGCCCGGGAGGGGTAGTGCCCACCGGGGCGCGTCCGGAGAGGTGGCTGTGGGCCCTCAATGCCATGCCTTCCAGCCTCCGGGAGGATCCGAGGCGGCCCGGCGACTCTCCCGCGCCCTGCCTCGCTCACCTGCGCGAGGAGCCCCTAGCTGCTGGCGATCGGGGGCACGAAGCCCGGGGTCTTCGGGAATGGGGGCAGCGAGGGGGCTTAGGCGTGAGCGAGGCTGCAGGCTGCGTGCGAGTTTGGGGTTGCTTTTGTGCCGACGGTGCGCGGGTGGCCGGGGCGGGCGGCTCGGGGCTTCGGTCCGAGCGCCTTATCTGGCCGTGGGAGGCGCGGCCGCAGCTTCCTTTTGTTAAAAGTTGCGTGTGTGACCGGGGCACGGGAGGACCGGCCCGCAGGTTCGCCGCCGCGCCGAGGGCAAAGTTAGAGAGCCTTGCCTTCGCTCTGCGGCTGCTGCTTTCCAACCGCAGGCGCTCTTTGTGCCCAGAGCTGGAGACCGACCCGCGGCTGCCTCTGCTCGCGGCGCCACCCGAAGGCTGCGGCGCTTCCCGGTTACGCTTTTGCAGCGGGAGCGCGCGGTGTGAGGCTCTGGGGCCGGACCCCGCGACCCTAGGGGTGGCGGCGACAGGGACAACTTGGGCAGGGCGTGTGGGAAGCAGCCGCTAGGTTGCAGACTTTCTGCTTTTCTGAATCTCCTGCTCGCCCGTTTCTGCTGCGGCGCCGTTTCGTTCCTGCCACGAGCCCTGGAGCGGCTGGAGGCTGCGTTTGCCTCCTGCTCCGGGGAGGCAGGGACAGCGCGCTGGGACGCCGTGGTCCAGAACTCAGCCGCCTCGCGCGCCCGGCCAGACTGCCCGGCCAGCCTGGCGGGCTCTGGAAGCCCCCCGTCCTGGAGTGTGCGACCTGCAATCCCGGGTCCCAGTTTTTATCGGGAATTCTGAGATTCCAGACCGCCCCCCCCCCCCCCCCCGGGATATCTCTACTTCAGGGCTGCTAGTGTTAGCGGGGGTGGGAGCTGGAGTGGAACTTTGTTGCAAATCTTACTGGTTCTTCAAGCCGTTAGGAAAATTGCAGTTATATCCGCGCGGGAACTTGGGTCTTAAGGTGAAGGATTTATTAATATTGCAGGTTCCCGGAGCCTCTGCCAGATTCCTGCCTCCCGTTCCCATTTTTCCAGGTGTCGCTGGAGCGCGCGCGAGCGCGGGTCGCCGGGCTAATCCCTGGAGCCCTGACCTCTCCCAAGTCATTAAAAGAAATAAATAAATAAAAATTAAAAAAACCTTTGCGGTTACCCTGATGATGCTAGGATAGAAAGTGAATCTGAGCTGGAGTCTAGAGCTCCAGATGCACCATCGCGATGAACTGTTGTGAGACTGTCGATTCCTGGTCAGTTTCTCTATCAAGTCTCAGGACGCAGCCTCCCCCGTCCCAGTCTTTTGAGGCATTGTGAGGGCTTCCTGTGGGGAAGAGCAGCCTTGCCTTTGGACCCCTGTGTGGTGCGAGGGGTCAGCAGGGGTCACGAGGGAGTGTTCGGATTCCTGGGCGGATTTGATCGCCTCGCTTATTTAAAATGACACATTTGGTCTTTATGATTTTGAGCCTTGGCCTTTTTATTAATAATATCAGTTAAGGTATGTGAACTAGACCCTAGCAGGACGCTAGAAAGACAGACCACACTGAATCTTTCCCTTTCTAAAAATTAAACGAATCGATGGTTTCCTTCCTCCTCCTAATTAGCCTGCTCCTTCCAATAGATTTCTGGCAAAGGGAATTTTAAGGTCTGTCTCCTTGGGGGCAGTGTGGTACAGTGACTAATCCTTGCTCTGCCCCTGTGTTCTGTCCTCTGCCATGCACTGGCTCATGCCCTTGGAAAGGTTGCCCAGGGCAGGTCGCTTAAATTCTGGGGGAGTCCAATTTCCTCCAGAGTACAATGAGGCGTCTGCATCATGAAAGATCCTTTGGGTCCAGAATGCTGCCTCTCCAGTGTTCTCTGAGTGTAGACCCAGCACTCTTGTTCCCCTCTTTCCCTGATCTCTTACTGTCTCTTTGAAGTTCCTCCTCTCCCCAGGGGCCACGTGGTGTATGGGTGCATTTTACTGGTCTGCCCCTGGCTAAGCAGGGAGCTGTGGTTTATACTGCCCGCCCCTCGATGCCCACGTGCTGCTCTGCAGTGCCCTTTGATGGCTGGGAGGTGCCAGCTCTAATAACCCTCATTCCCCCCCCCCCGCCCCGCCCCTCAGTATTTACAGCTCTTGTATCCAACAGGATGAACCTGCGAGGGAGAGTGAATCATACCTTCCCCTTTTTCCTGCAGATGGGAAGCTCGAGTTATCCTCAGCAGCTGGACGCAAGGCATTCTGACTTATTATCCTGCTGGAAATGATGTTATGGTTTTGTAAAGGGATCCCAGATCATTCATTTATCTCTATTCTGGTCTTTCCCACCCATCCACACATTTTTTTTTCTTGTCTCTATACATCATGTATGCTGTGCATTCCCAACAGGATTTCTAATGTGCCTTAAATTGCACGTTACATGTCTGTTGTACCTAGTTGTTGCTCTTTAATTGGAAACTGTGTGCCAGGCCCTGTGCCGGGGGCTTTACCTGCTATTTCTAGTACTTTCCACAAGCGCAGGAGGTAGTACTATCACCACCCCTACTATTTGACAACTGGAGAAACTGGCTGAGGATGCGCCCAAAATAATCAGTGGTGAAGCCCGCTCTCGGCCCCATATGCCCAACTGTGTATCCATTTACATGATTCACCAGAATCTGTTATGAATTAAGACTCATTCAGAAATATTCAGCGAGTCCTTACTATCCGCCAGACATTGTTGGAGGTTCTGGGCATGCAGGATGGCCAAGGTCACTGCGTTCCCAATTTTGGTGAAAAAGACCTAAAATTGCCCTAGTTAGAAGGTTCTCAATTTTAGGGAAGTATTCACTGAGGGAGGATTCATTAAATTATAGCTTGGAAGAGGGGATGTAGGCATTTGACCCTGTGGTCCGAGGGCTTTGGGTATTAACTGTCCCATCCCAAGTTAGGGTCCCTTAGAAGTGAAGATAAGCTGACTCTAAAATGATGACGTGAGTCGATTGAAATCCATCTCCCACTGCAAAAAATAAAAATGGTGTTAGCTTCCTGCATTGGTGCATAGTTGTGAACAAGAAAACCCCCAATAACGGCTGATACCATTGGGTATTTACCCTGGATGAGCATGATGAGAAATAACGACAATTTACCACTCAAAGCCTTTTCTTCTCCCCAAAGAAATTTTCATCAGAAATGTGCCAAGTATTCCGTGGGCTTCCCTTGGAGCACATTTATGTACAGATGTTGTTGTGGTGATGAATTTTGCTGCTGTTGTTGACAGCCGTTCGAAGTTACCCTTAGGATTTTGACTCATTTCCTCAAGTCTCCTCCAGCTGATTAAAGAAGGACACGAGGAAATGAGCCACGGTGGCCCGAGCGGAATTCTCGGGGCTGGACTGCAGCATGGGGACCCTGTCAAGGCAGTGGTCAAGGCTGCAGCGGCATTTTCTCCAGAGTTAATTTAGTTTAAGAGTTGGCAGGCTCGCATGTGGGAAGTGCTTTATTTTGCTGCATTCGTGTGTGGTAACTTTAAAAAAGTGAGATTAAAAGACATTTGCAGGAATCCAAATATGCAAAATTTCATATGCAGTTTCAGTAACTTGAATACATGGTTTGCAAGCCCAGAGTAAGGAGGGCCCAGAAAAGGGTTAGCAGAGGTAAAACTTTGACTCGAGGGCAAACCCAGTGTCAATCTTTGTGGAAAGGAGAGAGGACTTGTGAGTCAGCATGGCCTAAGAACTGTGGTTTCTGATGTTGGACATGATCATACAGCTCATCTTTTGACTTAAGAGTCTTAATAAGTAAAGAGCAGTTGTAAGCCAATAGCTTATGCGTATGTTTTTTTTGGCCTACGTGTTGCTTTTTAGAAAACGTTGAGGCAATATTTAAAAATCCAGAGAATTTTTACCAAGATCTCTATTTCTCTCTCCTTTTGAATTGAAGATTCTGGCCCCTTTAGATATGGGGTCTGTGCTCTTCAGGTTGCGTTAGGCTCTACAGCTCTCTACTGCCAGGCCCTGGTAAACACAGGTAGGACTAGGCAGGTGTTGACTTTGGGCAAATTACTTAACCTCTCTATGCCAGTAAATGTATTCCTACATAGAAAGCTTTTAGAATGGCACACCATACTATGTGTTCAATATAAGTTAGCCGTAATTATTATTTATAAAATTGGAATTATTATTCTCCCTAAAATGGGAATAGTGCCTACTCTTAATAGGATCACCCTAAAGATTAGAAAGAGATTTTTATAAAGGTGCTTGGAACAGGATCTGAGACAAGATAGGCACCTAATAAATGAGTGAATTCTTCACATATGTAGAATTTGACTATTTTTCTTTATGATCTTTGTACATAGGTACCAATAAGTATTAACTTGACAGCTTTTAAAATGAAGTAAACTTTAAATTTTTGCCTTGAGTTTTATTTAGCATTTGGTAAGAGTTGGGAATCGCTGGTCTTAGAGATTGAACAGATCTTGGACTTTTTTCCCCCCAGAGAAAACCCGCACATCTCAGATGATTTCTCCAACAGAAACATTCAGACCCGATACTTTTCCTATCAGAAGATTAAAGAGGAATCTTACTTGTTAGCCTTCCTCCTTACATCTTGGTCATGACACACTTTTGTTAGATATCTTCCAGTGCATACCTTTCTGACAGCTAGGTTTTCAACGTTTTTTTCAGAATTTGAGGTTTAAGCCAAATTATTGTGCGGTGCATGTGGCGTCAGGGCTCTGAAATTGACAGGCTGGGTTTTTATTCCAGTTCTGCCACTTGCCTGCAGTGTGATCAGGGCCAAGACACTTAACCTCCCCTTAAGCTTTATTTCTTCATCTGTAAAATGGGGATAATGACATAGGGCTCCTGCGAGGATTAAATTTCTGCATGTAACATGCTCAGCACAGTGCTCCTTGCAGAGGAAGTGTGTGGACTCCACTATCAGGCTGATTTTACGTTCCCCTTTCAGCTTTGGCTCTTAGAAAAAAATTGGAAATGGTGTAAAAATGGATTATGTAGGATTTTTTTTTTATTATTAAGATGAAGTTTATATATTGAATGTCTACTTTTTTTAAAAGTCCACAGTTAATGGTGATGGCTACTTCTCTGCCTGGTTCTTTTTAACCTTAGGTTACTTTCCACCAAAGGAGACACAGATTTCTCGATAAAGCTGTGTGTAGGGGCAGGGATGTCTGCAAATGGCCATTTTCCTGAGGCAAGTAGATAGGAGCCATGAATCCTGTTTCCTTACAAAGCGGCATTGAAAACTCCCTGAGTGAGGAACTTTGCCTCGACTGCTTTTCCTAGGAGTTCAGGGACCAAGCTGAACTTGCCCATTGCTATAGGCTAGACACTGTGGTGCTCAGTAAATATTGGTCTGACATCTCTCCTGTTCTCTAGCACTTACACCAAGCTTTGAACATAGTATGCGCTCAGTGAACATTTTGGATTCAGCCTAACGAAGGTTCATCAGTCCCCATGCCTTGGTCCTCACAGGGACTGCCAAGAGCACAGCCACAGATTGAGAGTAGCCTTGGGCTATGTCACAAGTGCAGAGTGCTCCGGGCAGGATGGAAAGGAGAGGAGCTGAAGTCTCGTGGGCAGGTGGTAGAGATCAGGGGTCAGTGTCAGTGTCCACCCGGGAGCTAATATTTGAAATTAATTTCTGCACCTTAAAGGAGGGAGGGTTGAGAGTCTGTAGCTGAGTCTTCAGTTGAAAAAAGTAAGAGAAACATGGAACCACGTTAAGATCTTATTTCGGGATTGGTATGATAGCTGGTGGAAAAGTGGATGCCTCTGATTAACCTCCAGGAGCACTGGAGGGAGGTGTATTTAGTGTTGAATTTGGTCCAGGTTATGAAGAAGGCTTTGAAGTCCAGGCTAAGATGGACTTGACCCAGGACTGGCCCTCCAGGCTTTGCCCACTAGTCCAAGGCCGCCTGCTCCACCATTCTGTCCAGCCAACCAGCACACTGCCCAACCTGCCCCACCGTCTGGGGAAGCGAGAATGCCAAGTCCCGCCCCCAAACTTGGACACCCCGCCTTGTTATGGGTGGCCGAGACCAAGGGAGAGGTTAATAAAATGCACATAATGTAAAATGTACTGTCTTAACCATTTTTAAGTTAAATAGTGTTAAGTACCTTTACGTTGTTGTGCAACCGTTCTCCAGAACTCTTTGCATCTTGCAAAACTGAAACTCTATATCCTTTTACGACTCCCCCTTCCTCACGCCCAGCCCCCGGCTGCCACCATTCTACTTTCTGTCTCTGAATGTGACTATTTTAGGTACCTCGTATAAGTGGAGCCGTACAGTATTCGTCTTTTTCTGACTGTTTTATTTCGCTTAGCATAATGTCCTCAAGATTCATCCGTGTTGTAGCAGAGGTTTTCTTCCTTTGTAAGGCTGAAGAATACTCCATCGCAGGTGTGTATAGACCACATTTTGTTTATCCACTCGACCTCCGATGGTCATTTGAGTTGCTTCCACCTTTTGGCTATTGCGAACGGTGCTGCCGTGAACATTGGCACGCAAGGTATCCGAAGGAAAGTTTTGTGGAGCCTCTTTTAGGATGGTTGATCTCATGGTTGAGAGCTGTGTGTTGGCGGAGAGCTGGGCAGGACAGACTTTAGATATTTCTGGATGAAGGGGCGGGTGTTAGGGTGCATGCTCTGGAAAAGGAGAGTGCTTAACACACACAAGGAGGGGGAAGGTTCACTCGCTGGGCATATTTATGGGCACCTTCTGTATGTCAGGCACTGATGAGATTGAGGGGAAGAACAGGCGTTACTGTGGGGGTAGGTAACTGGGAGTAATGGCCGTGCTATGGAATTAATGGAAATAAAGCCAAGAGGAGGGGTGGCCTGATTGAGGGAGGGGATATGATGTGTTCGTTCATTGACTATTGACGGGCCGCATTTATTTGAAACTCGAATCATAGACTCAGTGGACATTCTTCTTAGGGTCAGGTCCATATAAGAAATAATGTCACAGAACGTGGCTGTATATTATTTCAGTGGCATTTGGGGATTATAAAGAGTAGTGTGTTAACTGTGTACCAGTCATATGATGAAAAGTAAATTTTCATGGAAAGAAATATATAGTGGGAAGGTTATCCTATGTTTCTTCTTTGCATGAGACCATTTTTAAGGTATGGTTTTTTTGTTTTTCTCAGAGAATAAAATGGATATTTTGGGTGTAGAGGAGGACATAGAGTGGATGAAAGCTTTGAGAAATAGGCCCTGGGAAGGCAACTGAAAGAAATTGGATTTATTAAGCCTGGAGAAGATAAGGTAAGGGAGGGTTTAGTGAATGACAGTCTTCAAATATTTGTACCGTGCGAATGAAGAATAGAACAAAATGAGAGTAGTTTAAATTGCCCCAGAAAGAAATTGAGATTTTATTTTTAGGAGAAATTCTTTCCTGGGAAGGGTCGGAAAAGACTTCATTGTGTTAGCAGAGATAGTTATAAGATCTTCACTGGAGGGATGAGGACAGCCAAATAATTGTCATTTTGAAATGGTTCTTAGGTCCTGTCCAACTCAGTTGGTTCGATGACCCTGTAAGGGCCTGTTTGAAATCCTTTCTGGATAGTTTGGAAATGGGAAAATGACCAGCCATTTTTCCTTCCTCACTGTCTTGGCTATGGGGCGATGTTTCTCATAAATACTGGGCAGACTCTCACATGATCCACTAGTGTAGTCACAATTTTGGCTATATTGAAAACAGCCAACAAAGAACCCAGCCTAAAAATGGGTTATCGATCTTTTGGGAGTGGGGGCAATTTAACCACAGAACAAATTATACAGTGTGATAACTTAAACTGAGTGTCAAAATAAGAAACAGAAAAGGAAGTTGGAGTTCTAGAGAAATCCGTAATTGATCATTTAGTCCTAAGCTAAGAATGGTTGTGCTCTGTGATTGCCCAGCACAGCACCTAGGCTGGAAGATGTGTAAGGATGAAGGTCGAGCTACTGAAGTCCTTTCCCCTTGATTCTTCAGGGATGGATTATTCACTCTGCGGTTGACCCATCACTCGGACTTCCCTTCCCGGCTGTCCTTCCCCTCTGGTCATTGCATGGCGATGGCTCAGTGGCATGTTTTAGATCAGCTAGGCTTCCAGTGGGGGAAGGTGATAGAAATGAAATTGCAATTCAATGCTTCTGGTGGATAGCATCATTTTACTGGTCCGGTGAGTTTAGGACGGTGTCTCGGATGGGATCCCTGCCTTTAAGGAACCTAGGATCTGCAGGAAGATGAATGCTGGGTGAGCGCTAATGTTACAGGATTTGCAATAACGTTTACGTAACAGTTCTGGTCCTATTCATTACCATTGGGTGGCGAATAGGCATCATTTCTTGAGTAGAATGGCTGCTTCAGGGGAAGATATGGGACCTGAATTCAATCTTGAAGAGTGGGCCAGGATTTGGTCAAAATGTGAACAGCAAAAACAAAGGGTTAGAGTTAGCCAAAGGCTCCCTAGAAAGAATCTCTGTAGAGACTGTTGGAAGATGAGATGGGATAACTTTTAGGACACTTGGATTTTTTTTTTGTTCTTCAGTAATTGAAGTATTTCCTATAGAGCTGTTCCTATTGCCTGTAGTTGCTTATTCCAAGAAATAACTTTGAAAAATGGAAAGGTGCTGGTCTCACTTCTGTACGCATTGCCTATGTTGTATGTTCAATGCAAATCCAGTACCTGTATGTATTTTGAGTTGTTTCGAAGTCCAAGGCTAATTACCCTCCCCTACCTTCCTACCCTCCACCCCTGCCACCAGCCAAGGTTACAGATTTGGTGGGCTCAGCATCTGATAGTGGCAATAGATGATCTTTGATTCTTAACAGATTTTTAAATAGTAAAACGATAAACCTGCAGTTTACAGACCTTGTTTATGCCAGTTCATTCCTCGAAGCAAAAACAGCAACAGACAAACGCCCAACCCTTGCTAAGGGTCCTGTGTGGCTTGGGGCATCTGGAGATTCTTCCCTGGATCCCCCCAGGCCTGCATTGGAAGGCAGTTAGCGGCACTGGTGACTGTCCTCTCCAAAGCAGGGAGAATTTTAATCCTTAAGGAAAAGGTGTGTCTGATGGCACTTGCCGGTGAATGCCTTTTTCTTGACCAAGTAGAGAAAAAGATAAGAGAGAAAATGAAAAAGGTGAAGCTCTTTTACCTTGTATCTTTAAAATTGTTTAGTGAGTGAGGCGAAATATCCCACTTCATTTGGGTTTACCCCAGGTAACTCAGCTTGTTTCAGAGGGTGTTAAAAAATTCTTCAAACAATCACGGACTCCCAGTAATTTAAATATAATAGCCTATGTAGGCTGTTAAGCAGAGGAATTACTTGAGGGAGTCAGAACAAAGGAAAGCATTATCACATAGAACTTTGGAAGTTAAGGTGTCTCTATTGGAAAGAAGTATTTATAGAAAGGGATCCAATGTAGGTAATGGTTTCTGGGGTAAATATTTACTGAAGATTTCAGAAGTGTGAAAGGTGGTGAGTGACACTGGCTATTATTTATCCTACTTGGCTAGTGCATGCTTAAAAAGAAAACAAGACTATGTTAAAAAAAAAAAAAAACAACCTGAGAATTCTACTTAGACTAGAATAAAGGTAGTATGAAAACTTTTAAAATGATACAATTTTTAGCTTATAAAATATTTTAAATGCATTTCCATCCTAAATTTCACAATACGGATTTCCTGTTTAATGGCTGATGCTGAGAGAATGTACCTTGGAAAGATTTTCAATTTAAGAAACGGGCGGTATTTAATTGGCTGGTAAAACACCACAGGGACTGGTTTTTAGGGTTTTTGTCATTGCTAAATTAAACTAGGATTCTTAA
Source organism: Indri indri (assembly GCA_004363605.1). Classification (NCBI taxonomy): domain Eukaryota; kingdom Metazoa; phylum Chordata; class Mammalia; order Primates; family Indriidae; genus Indri; species Indri indri. The sequence continues at coordinate 7,770 of RJWJ010028383.1, read as the reverse complement.
TCTAAAATACGTCATTAGAGTAACTAATAAAAATGCTTAAGTGAGATGTTTAAATGTTTTTCCACTTGTTTTAGTATCGTCTGTATATTGGCCACAGGGAAATAGTAGATACGTTTTTAGCTGAACCAAAAAGAATCCCTTTGATAAAAGAGAACCCCCTCCCTCTGCTTTTTTAAAATAAACTAGCATATGTAGAAGGGTTTGTGGGTTTTTTTTAGTAGATCTGAATGTGTTGCCTAATTTACATTCCAGCAATTTCAAGGGATATTATTTAAAATGATAATCTTACTTTCAGAACCACTGCCTTCCAGAGGGAGGCTGGCCCAGCAGGTGCGAGCCGGCAGGGAGGTGAGTCCTAGGCAGTGTCTAGTGGCTTCTCTCTCCATGTGGGACTCTGCGACAGCAGCTCGGGCCACAGCGAGGTGGCGCTTAAGATGACAGCTGCATTCTGTTGGTCCCCTCTGGTATCTTTAAACCGACCCTGTACCAGGATTCCATAGATTTATTCACACATAGTTATCGAAGCATCAGAGGTGCAACAGGGAAAGGGAACATATCAGGCAAAAATCCTTGCTCTCTCTTGGGGCTTACGTTCCAGCGAATTCTTTTTCTCTCAAGACCTTAGGTCTAAGAATCCAGAAAGAAAAAAAAAAAAATGGAAAGAAAGTTGAAGGTCTCTCATAGAAAGCAGTTTAATTTAGATTTATTTCAGTTCTATATTAGGGTCATAAGGAAGAAAGCAGAGGAAGGAACGGTTACAGGGTCAGAGGGGACTGGTTCATCCAGGAGGAAAGGCAGAGAGGGTAACCAGGGTAACAGAAAAAGGAGAGAGATGTGAGACTGGCTTCAAGGGCACGGGGCAGGCAGGCCTCAGTGGAAGCTTGTGAGGTGCTTGTCACTGGCTGCCAGCCCTCCTGCCCTGGCTTTTCCACGCCCCAATCTTTGTTAACTCCGGAGCAGCAGTCCTCTAGACTCTGCAGGTTGTCCCCAGTGGAGAATGCACTGAAGAGGATTGGGTAAGTGTGTGACACACTGACAGGTGTCCTCACCTCGGGACTTTTGGAGCCTTTGATGTGCCAGCGTGCACTGTTACTCTGTAGGTTTGGAACCATTTTTTTCCAGAATGTACTAGAATGTTCTTTCACAGCGAAAGAGAGATGTTTCAGGAGTCCAGGCTGAATGTTCTTGGGTATCTCTGCAAGGAGTGGAGGTTCTGCAGCTCCTTTTAAAATTCCTTCATCTTGTTGAAATCTGACCAACTTGGGTTTTAATAATAGCTGTGACACGTTGTGATTGTGTGTTGTGATCGACAAGGCACCGTTTAACTACTGTCACTCCTACTGTGCATGGAGTTTCAACTCTGCTGTCTCTGCAGCTGGCGTTAAGGTGGCTTTCAGAGGTCCTGAAGTGATAGGCTCTCAGGAGTCAAATGAAGGACTCTCCAAAATGAGAAGTGACCCTGGTGAATTAGCCAGGACTGGAAAGTTCCTTCTCTGTCCATTTTGGGCACTGCAGTCGGACTGTTGCCACCTATGGTATTGTTAGTTCAGGTCCTTGGGAAGGATTCCAGGACAAAGGCTGTCTCGGGACAGAAAGTGGTACCCTCCTGCGATACGGGCAAGACGGCATCCCCAACTTTAGGTATTCCAGCGTTAAGCATACAGATGTGGGCACTTCAATAATCATGAACTCAGTTGCTTTAATGTGCTGGCTCCAGGTTTGTATTATTTGTATCTGGTGTCATTATCATAGGTTAGCACCTATTGTTTTGGGTGAGAATTTCAGGGTTTGCATTTAAACAGACCTTGTTTAAATTTACTATCAGTTGACAAGGGAAGGAAAAAAAAAAAAAGAGCTATAGGGAGCCTAAGGGGCTATTCCCTGGCTTGGTTGATAATCTTGTAGCAGCCATTGTATTTCAACATGGAGGAACTGAACTTTTCAAAAAACATTTTTGTTTATGGAACATTTCAAACGGAGAATAGTGTAATGAACCCTCTTACAGCCACCATCCAGCTTCAAAACATGTCAACATGGCACCTCCCCGCCTCATCCTCCCATTATTGTGAAGCAAGTCTCAGGCATTGTGGAATTTCATCTGTAAACCTTTTCAGTGTGTAGCTGTAAAATACAGACTCCCTTTTCTAAACATAATGGTGATGCTAGTATCACGCCCTTCCAGATCATTACAATTCCACCATGGCATTGAATATCCAGTGGTCACATTTCCCCAATTAAAAATAAATACAGACAAAAATGTAAACAAATATATAAATATTTGAAAGAAACCAGACAAGATCCACAGGATGGATCTTGCAATTGATTGATATGTCCCTTAAGTAATTTCTTATCTAGGTTTTAGCCCTTTGTTTTTGTTGAAGAAACCAGGCATTCGTCCTATTTTTCAGACTGAATTCTGCTGATTGCATTCCTGTGGTATTAACATGTTCTATTCCCTGTATTTTCTGTAAATTGGTGACTTAGAAGTTTGATCATATTCAGGTTTGATTTTTTTTTTTTTTAACACAAGCACTGCATAAGTGGTGTGTTTTTCTAATTTCTTTTTCTTTTTTTTTTTGGCATAACTTTGGGTATTTGCAGAGATTCGTATTTTTGGTTAGATTTGTATTTATTCTTATGGTTGCCTTCGTACTGATATCTTCACTATCCTACCCTTGTCTCCCCTTTTTGGGGGGCTATTTTCTACTGGTTTCCTACTATAGCTTTTAAATTAGCCAGCAGCTTATTCTTTCCTCTCTCTTTTCTCCCTCAAGCTGGGGATTCGAAGTAATATTCTTTTACCCCCAATGAGTATCTGTAAGGCAGTCAGCAAACACATTCCAATTTTCAGAACTTCCCCATGCTTCATTTTTCTGACGGCGGTACTAAAACTACTTTGTCAGAGTGCACAGCAATCACATACTCCGCTGTCTCCTTTGTTAGCATCATTTAGTCTTAGTTGTAGAGGTAAATATATATTCAGTGCCGGAAATCGGTCCTTTTATCATACTTTTCCTGACATGTTGGAGGTCAGAGCTCATCCTCTGATAGGTGCTTCAGGAAGCGCTCATGGAAGTATTTCCTGAATTATACGTTCACAACAACTTGTCTGCTATAGTCTTTACACTTAAGGGTCAGGTTGACTGATATAAAATCCTTGACCCATCTTATCTTTGCTCAAGTATCTTTGTTATTTTATTGTATTATCTTTTGCCAGAAAGTGTTGTCAAAATCTGGTGATGATTTGATTTTCTCTCATATTTAACTTGGTATATTTGCCTAAATACTCAAAGGAATGTTTTTTACCTTTATTCTTGGAAGTCCAGTAGTTTTATAGTGTTGACTGCTGTGGGTTGATTTTTTTCCCAGGGACAGGATGTGCTGCTTTAATATGTAATTTCAAGAGTTCTTTTTACTTCCCCCAATAAAGATTTCTTGAAGTTTAGTGTTTACTATTCGTTGTTTTTCTTTGTTGGGGCTAGGACCTCCCATTGTACATGTGTTAGATCTTCTTTGCCTGTTTTCTATGTCTATCCCTTTCAAATCCTTTTAAATCCCTTCGTAATTTGTATGAATTTAAAAATTTTCCTCCTTTCCATCTTCTTTTCATTTAAGGCACGATTCATTTTTATTTATTCTCGTGTCCTTTCTTTTTACCCGTCATGTCTGAAATGGTTTTATTTCAATTCTTAGTTCTTTCACCTCCGTTTTCAAATCCTTTGCTCCAATCAACTCATTTCTGAGTTTTTAACATTCTGATTTATGCTATTCTTTATAGCTTCTTTTGGTTCATTTTGAAATATTAGACTATACATTTTCTATTTTTCCTTCGCGTCCTTTTGGCATGATTTTATTCAGACCAGGGTTGTGATTCTGCTCCTTACTTTTTCTTAAAAAATGACTATTTGGAGTTCAGCTGTGATTCTTCTCCATTGCTCACTGAGTTTTCCCATACTTTTAGGAAGGCTAGCATAGCTTTCCTAGCATCACAGATGTAAGTGGTAAAAAGTGCGTTCTCTCCTTTCCTACATCCTAAGATCTTCCTTTTCTGGGATTCCCACCCCCACTGCTCACCCATCCAGACTGTGCCCCTACTTTTGCTCATCTTAGACCCCATCCCCAGCAGTTTCTCCTCAGTGTGGGGCTTTGTCCTGGCTTATTAGTGCATAGGGATCAGACCTCCCCCACTCCAGAACATTCTGGCACATTAGCCATGCATGAGGCACAATTGCCTCTGCACGTATGGTAAAACTGGAACCTGTAGAGTCTTCTCCCAGCTTCTGTGGCTGCTCTCAGGATGACCCTCTGAGCTTTCTAGTGAGTGCCAGGTGCTGATCCCTGTAGCTGTTGTCAGTTTGTCCCTCCCTCCTCATATTCCGTGTCCTGGGCTACCTTATCTCACCTAGTTTTGTTGTGGATGTTATCCGTAGTTTTTGAATCCACTCTATTTGCCATTTCTATGGTTGGGGAGAGTCAATAATTACACTACCAGCCACCTCCATCTTCCCAGAATCTGTATGGACTTTTTAAACATAAAATTTAGCAACCCTTTGAGTCTTCCACATGTGGACCAAAGTAAAGTCTTTAAATATTAAATCACTGGTAGCTGTTTTAAAAAATAATTTTCTTCCAAAATAAGTTATTGAAAATTTGTTGTGGAGACAAAAGTTAGTGGTTGTAACTCTCTGAAAACTGATGACTATGGAAATGAACACTTTATGGCCTACTTAACATTAGATTTCTGAGCTTATTGTTTATGACAAAATGTAATGGTTGAAATCATCTGAGTGCCAGGAAGCTCACTGCTGACTGTTGTTTCTGAGGAAAATTTATAAGAAGTGACACACTTTTGCCATTATCTGTTTGGTGTGAGATTCCTTGAGTTCTGACAGAGACAGTGCTATTTTATAGTTTCAAAGGCATTAAACCACATTTATACTTTTAATACCATCTAATAAAAATAGCGTCATTACTTAATTAGGTGCATTTTTCTTTCTCAGCTTTTTTTTTTACCCAGTGAAAAATATGCATGTCTCTAATTCTAGTCATTTGAAAAAAATGCTGCTAAGACTTGACATAATATTAATGTAGATTTCCAAAAATACTAAAATTTCCTTCCTCCAACTTGAGTTCCCTCCAATTGGCCATTGATTTAAATTACATACTAAAAGGTTGCAATTTTAGAATTGGCCTTTCCCCCCCATGCTTTTAGGGATGGCCATTATCCTAATACCTTATAAGGAATAAGTAAAACTTTCTCAATGAACATATTGGGAACTTTTTTTTTTTTTAATTCTGGAAAATAGAGCAAAATTGTTTTCAGACATTTCTGCTTGTTTTCTACAAAGAAACTGAGAAGAAATCATTTCCGACATGGGGCTGGTCATTAAGAATTCTTTGCAAAGGGAGAAGCAGGCTTAATGTATTGCTCTAAGTGAACGTCACCCAAGAAAAATTAAGGGAAAAGTGAACACTCATTAAGCAAATTGACCAGCAAGCGTTCTGATGAATGTTGAAACAAATTTGAATAAACTAATTTTGTCCATTAGTGTGCTTTTAAACCAATGTGATTGCTTGGGTCTAATTATTTTCTATTTTGCTTATTCAAATGTAGAATGGCTGCAAAATTAACTATTGCAGCAATTATCTGATTAGCAATTTAGAAAATTGGTGAATGGTATCTGACTGCTCACCAAGAAATGTCTGGTGTTTGATGGGGCTGTGTGCAGGAACTCGGACTGTCTAAGGAGAATGTTTGCCTTATGTCTCACCCGGCGCAAATGGATTAGCACGGGCTGTGGATGCGGGCTCCGGGCCCTCCAACGTAGCGTACCAGATTGAGGTCTGATGTGATGCAGAAGTTGTGTTTGCCACCCAGTGTCACTATTCTGGAGTCCCGTGGCTGCGACTGGAGAATTCTGCAACATTTCCCACTTCCAAAGCTCGGGGATTCGAGAAATCTGTGCCCGACTGGCTGCCAAAGCTTGTCAGGGGGACCCAGTGCTAGGCCGATTCCTAGGTGTAAAAGCCAGGCAGATTTGCTCACTCAAGAAAATCTGTTTTTGCAGGTTTCCTTTGAGTTCCAAGATACAGATCCTGGTACAAATTTTTTTGCTGCACTAATGCCCTGGGTTTTTTCCTGGGAGCTGCTTCCCCGCGTGTGGCCTGGACCCGCTCAGTCAGCACCCCTGGGACTTGTTAAAAAATGCAAACTCTCCGTCCCCACCCCAGACCTGCTGGATTGGAAACTCTGCAAGCAGGGCCGGCAATCTGTTTTAACAAGCTCTCCAGGTGATTCTCTTGCAGGCTGAGGTTTGAGAACCACTCATGTCCAGTGTGAAAATTACTAGACTTTGTCACAGCGTCAGGCTGTGATAGTCACAAAGTTAAAGCCCTTGTGGCCTCTTCAGTCCCCTGCATGTCAGAATGTCAAGACCAGGGTGCAAGTCTCAGTTCTCCTTCTGTCAGACGAAGACAGATAGATAGGAGTTTCGGTTGGTCCGGACAGGAAAACAGACAACGGCGGTACCGTGGGACGGGCTGCCGCGGAGGCTCTGAGAAGCGTGCACGTGCGGAGGGGCAGGCGCAGGGTGGTGTTTTAAAAGGACAAATGGGATTGTGTCCCACGCGGATTGCAACCATCCAGAGACTGCCCAGTGCGCTTGGACTAGTCTGTCCCTGCAGATCTCCTTCAAGGCCTCCAGCATCTCCTTTTGATCTCTGCTTTGCACAGAGCGCCTGCCTCATCCTTGGCGCTCAGTGCTCCTGCCACTCCCCAAAGGGGTCTAGCTCCTTGCTGCCCACTGCCGGCGGCACCCCGCGTCTCCCTGGCACTTCTCCTCCCAGCTCCCGCCTCTCCTTTGCAACCCTCTGCGACCTCCCAGGGCAGGGCAGGGCAGCTGTTGTTGTGCAGCGTGCCTCTTCACGCTCATCACATTGTAATTGTATAATGTGTAATTATTGGCTTATTGCTCACCCTGGAGCTAAATATAAACTCCATGCGTGGGGGTGGGGAGGCCTTGCAACTTCGCTGCTGCCCAAAGGCCCGGCACACAGCAAGCATCCACTAAGTGTTTTTGGAAGAATGGATTGCGGGAGGGTAGTCCCCAGCTTTATTCCGAGGACATTTGGGCTGGTGCGTGTATCCAGTTTTGATAGAGGTGTCACTTGAGAGCATGCCACCACCATCTCATCCTGCCACTGGAAGGGCAAGTCCCTGGCACAGTGGCAGCAGAATTTTGTAACTTGGTTCTAACTTGGGGTCTGGCCCCACCTGAGAGGAGAAGTTCCTGAGTGTTAGTATTCCAGGCATACGGGAAAGGAGAGGAATCCTTCGCTCTTGGCGACTTCATAATACCTGGGTCAGAAGCCAGCAGCCTCCAGGGTAGCGAAGGTGGCTCCTGGGAAGTTTTCAGGGAAATGCCTGTTGTCCTCTCTCTCCTCGGGGCTTCCAAGAAGCACTGGCTCCTTAGCGCACGGAAGTGGATATTGGAGTGGGAGGGGTGCCGTATTGCTTCCCCCCGTTTCTAAATCCATTTAATAGAAGAACAGAGATGGGCACCCCTTTGCCTATATTGGTCGACTTGCTTTGGTCTGGCTAAAGCTAGGGCTTCTCATTCCTGTTCTAGAAGGGGAAGACTTGGGAGTTGCCCACCAGAGGCTACAGCACCAAGGTGGGGGCATTTGTGTAAAATAGGAAACTCAGCCTTGCTGATTTAGTATAAGTCAGGATTGACAAGAGCATACGTGTACATAACTTATGAAAATAAC
>RJWJ010028382.1:0-21408 GCA_004363605.1 Indri indri | reverse complement strand
TGAAAACAAAGCTTAGGTAAAAGACTTTCGTGAGCTTAAACCCAATGTTAAAAATCAAATGAATTGCAAATCTTTCATATTGAGAGAGGTTTAAAATTAATAATGATAATATATAATATATATTCGTAATTTCATACACTGATAACTTTCATACATTTTCTGGAAATCTGAGGAAGCAAGAGGCGGCCCATAGATATTAACTGGTATGAAGGGAAGAAGAGAAGAAAGGCAGGAAGGAAGGACAGATAAAACTTTATGTCTACACGCAATGCCCAAGGAAGATGTGTAGCATCCTGGTGTGCATGACAGCAGATTGGTGAAGATTGAGGATGAAGTGGTGCATGCCAAGTTCTTGCTTTCCCAAAGGATGTGCACCCTAAGCTGAAGAAGTGAGCAGCCAGCTCTTTAGATACAGGGACTAGAAGTAGGTGTGATCGACAAGAATTGGCAGAAGGAGTCTACATCCATTCCTGGTGGAGTCACGTTATTTTGTCTTTAGGTGAAAGAAAAGCTCTGGAGAAAACAACTGAAACATTTTCTATCATGTGTTTTGGTGAATGTTAACCAAGTTGTAACATATGACAAATTTTTCCAATCAAAAAAAAAAAAATCTTTGGCTTCATTTTTGCCAGAATATTTCAAAATTTTGGAGCTTATCTCATTTTTTGATCATGCAGAATTGACACCCCACTGATCAATTTTTCAAGTTTGAATAAAGCATAGTAGTTCTTATTTAAAAAAGGGGAAAGAGTCAACACCATAAAAAACTATGATTAAAGAATAATTTCAGTCTTGTTCTAATAATGAAAAAAATTGCTTAGAAATGGATATATTTGGTAAATATTTATAAGACGTGAATCAATTCCATACTTAACAAGTCAGTATCTCTCTTTATAAATAACATGCCTAACTTGCCAAAGCAGCAAATCTTTATAGCTAATAATTCACCATTTTGGAAAGTTACCACGATGACAACTTAACATTTATTTTTCTATTATCATTAATTTCAATAATAATGTATATCAGATTTGGCTAAATCTCTATAGTCTGATTCTCAGATGGCTTCTTCACATCTCATTTTAGTGGTAAAAATAATCATGAATTAAGGTGCTTTGAAAAATAATACTTCTGGCAGAGATAAGTAAAATTTTTGCAGTCTTTGAAGTTTTAATCTTGGATAATAATAATAACTACTGCTCATTGAAAAAAATCAGTGTGCCAAAGTGCTTTACTTGCATTATTTCGAATCCTCACCACATCCCTGCAAGGCAGGTGAGGTATTATTATTGTTCTATTTTAACAAGTGAGAAAGCTAACGTATGGGTTAAGAGATTTGCCAAAAATCACTCCACTTGTAAATGGAGAGTGAAGACTCAAATTGTTAATATAAACATAATTCAAAGTCCTCTTTTAGAACTTAGACAATCTTTTCCCCCCATATGTTTTTAGAATCACATCAGCAGAAAGAGGCCTTAGAATCTAACCTAACATTCCAATTCTCCATAACAATCCTAAAAGATTATGATCTACCTTCTACTGGGGTGTTTCCACTGAAGAAGGGAAGGGCTTGCCACTTAATAGGAAGTCCATTTCATCTTAGAATTAACCATTAGAGAGCTTTGTTTAGACATAGACAAATTTTGCCTCTCTGGAATGTTCCTCCATTCATTATTGCACTTCCCTCTAAAGCAGTGTTAAAATGAAGTTTCTAATTCAGGAAATCTGAGGTAGAGCTTGAGATTCTGTGTTTCTAATAAGTTCCTAGATGATGCTAATACTGCTGCTCCCTGGAACACACTTCGAGTAGCAGGCTCCGGGATCACACACCTCCATCTAGCTAACCGAAATAGCTATCAGACATGCTGGTGACAAATTTTTGTCTTCTCCAGGTATTCACCTGCTCCATACATAATTTCCAGATTCCTCCCATCCTGCTTGTAACCTCTAGGATAAGTTCACTTGTTTGAAAACATCCAGAATTGAAAGTATATTCTAGATGTAATCAGACCATAGCAGACACCAGTGAGTTCTGCATTTTTTGTTACCCAAAAATTGCTATGAATGTAGACTGAGTACTTTAATAAACATTACTAAAGTTTTTTAGTAGCCGACAGCACAAAATTAACTGATAGCCAAATAAATCTCTCTATCTTTCAAATATTAGGTTCTTAAGCCAATTTGTCACCTTTATCCTATATTCTCACAGTTAATTTTTTAATATTTTTTGTCTAGGTGAAAGATTTTACAATTATCTCTGTGGAATTTTTTCTTGTTGCTTCAGCCTACCTTTCTGTCTTAAGTTTACAGTTTATTCAAGATATCAGGATTCCAACTTTGTGTAACCCCCAATTTTTTTAACATGCTTTCACGGTGTTCAACCGAATATCTGTGGTAGTAAACACAGGGACATCACTAGAGACCTCCATCTATTTATTAGAACTTTTGTTTACCGCTGTTTGACTATGAACCTATTAATGGGTAAACTGTGATGTCAACCAACCACAGTTTTTACACATTGTCTACAAGAATATCCAGACAGAACTTAGGCTAGTACAGCATTTCTATCACCTTTTTCTTTATCTTCTGAGAAAGAAATTTGTCACAAAGTCAACACAAGAATTATCTAGAAGTTTTAGATGTAAAAGAATGAGAATTAATCCATAAATAAAGATCCTGCTCTATTAATGTGTCCAACATTTTGTTAGCAGATTTTAAGGGTAACATTGGAGACACTGACTACATGCCTATTGGATTATGGATTATTTCAACCATCTACTATATTATCTTGGAAAAGTTTATCTCTCTAATTTCAGTTGCCTCTTAAAATGTGGATAGAATTAGCTACTAGGGTTGATATAAAAATTAGATAAGAATTTATGTATAGGCCTGACACATATTAAGCCTTGAAAAGGTTAGTGATGATGATGATAGTGATGATGATGATGATGATGACGTCTGCTATTATTTTGGAGACCCCAAAGAACCATGCCTCACAGTTCATACTTCTGTGTACTCCTCTTGCTGTGAATCTGGACTGGTCCTCTGATCAACTACAACCAATGGAATTCAGTGGAAGTAACACTGTGCCATTTTGGGGTCTAATAAGACTTTAAAAGGCTTGAAAGCTACTACTTTTGTGCTTGGGGGATGCCAACTGCAACATAAGAAATCTGACAACCCTGGGTCACCATACTGGGAGAAGCCCAGCCTAGGCACATGGGTAGGTCACATGGAGGAGCTCCCAGTAGACAGCCAGCAACAATCTGCCAGCCATGTGAGTGAGGTCATTGCTATTAGCCACTCTGTTTTGCAACCTATAGCTCTGCACACTTCCCTTGCCCTGGCTCACCTATCCAGCGCAGGTCTGAGTTCTAGCTTCCCCCACCCTTATTCAACTAGGAATGAATCCAGACAAGAGTTCACCAAATAATTTCAGTAATGCATTTTTCTTTCTGATGCACACATGGACATCATTTACTGAAAATGATTTATGAGTATTTTGTATCTAATGAAACTAATGCAACTAATGTATCATTTTATTTTAAAAGTAACTCAAAAATACCCGAAAATGCAAAGGTTGATTATGTAGTATGGTGAAGATACCTCATGATAACACATCAAAAACCACTGTAAATTCTTCCATCTTACCATTTTATATTCTTTCCAGCCTCTTTGGAAATCCAAACTTCCATCTTCACGATGCTGTATTACAGTCCAACCTCCCCCATTAAGATCCATATTGCAAAATACCTGACAAGGGAAAATAAAGTCAAATATGTTTCAAAAGAGAAATAAGGTGGAGAGGACGATAGATTAAAAAAATAAAAATTACTACATTGAAAAATGTTAATTTAGACATATTATTGGTTATTTCCTCCTATGATTCATAGTTTGAGTTGTTTCTGATTAAATTCTACCAATGGTGCATGTATTACTTACAAAAATTTTAATCATTTACCTAAACATTAAGTCTTAGTCTCAGACTATAAAATATTTTCAAAAAATCTTTGTGTTAAATGGAAATAGGCACTTGTGTATGTTCAAATTTTTTAAAATTCTACCAAAGATTTCAAAATTATAGACCTTTTTATAGCCAAAATACAAAACCCAGAATTTTAAAATCAGTAATTGATTGAAACAGCAATATGTTAATGATAAGAACAAAGTTTTCAAAAAATAATTGTTAAGAAATCACATATATTTTACTATTACATATTTCATTGCATATGAACTCCTATACACTTACATACTACAACAGTCATTTTTGGTGGTTCAATATTACATTAGAGGCAAAACTTATTACTTAGCATATGGAGAATACATTATTTGCTTGAATTTTAGTCATGAACAATAACAGGAGAACATGATATACTGTATCCCTTCTGACTGTGACAAGTATTTCTTTCCCATGTGGAAAAGTTATCCAAATCTTTTAAAGACTTATGCTTATTTTAATTATTCTAAATACAATAGTATTTATTTAGAAATTGACTCATTTCCCCCAGAGTCCACCCAAGGAGAGAAACATATCTGTAATGGGATTATCTTTGGAGAGCAGTAACTGTAATTGATGTAGCATGAATGTGGCAGCTTGATTGCTCAAGGGCTGGGCTATGAGAATGCCAATCCCTCAGCAATTGAATACTAAAGCATGTCGAAGGCTGGCTAAAGGTGTGGATAGGATACAACAGCAGCAGGCAGGCTGCGTGGGCACAGAGCTAAGCTCTGACTGAAGGAAAAACCTCAAGTGTTTTCCTAAGGCATTGCATTTGGAACATAAATGGCTAAAGGATATAAAAGCGATGGCAAGAACTGTCACTAAATGGACAAATTGTCCATGGACTTCCTCAGAAGGGAAGGGACTGAGATATATATGCCTATTTGTGGGCATATGAAATAGGATAACTGCTCTCCCAAGGGCTCTCCCTCTAAATTGACAACAGTCACCTGCCTAGTATGTCTTCACAGTCCCTAGGAATTACTCATCTCCAAGATTAGACATTTGAAAAGTCCCTCCCTGTCCCAGTGTCCCCCTGCTGCTAATGCTTTAACTCTACCGCACCTGCTCTTTGTCCTCAATATAACCCCTAGCTAGTCCTTCATCTGCTTTAATTCTAATTCATTCATTCACTTATTTTTTCATTCGACAAGCATTCTTGGGCATCAATTCTATTTTACAACTGGGAACATTATGATAAATAAAATATGGATGATTTACACAAAATTTTAACAGTGACTGCTCCCATAGGATTAAGGAGATGGAGTTCATAAATTTCAACTCAATGACCCAAAAAATTAAAGAGACAATGATGTAAATGAGAAATGTAGGAAAGAGAATTAATGTGAGAGAAAAAAAAACGATTATGGTTTTGGATACCTAGAGTTTGAGGCAGCACAGACAACCAAAAAGGGGAGTTTATTGAGCAGTTAGAGATGATACATTACAGGCAGACCAAGGATAAAAATATAGATAAAAGAGTAAGGGAATAAGACAAGAATAGTCATTAGCAATGATATGCTTGTTAAGTGCCAGATAATTTAAACACTTTGCATGCAATTTCTAACATAATCTCACAACAATCTTATGTAGGAAGTAGGCAAGATTATTATTTCCATATTATGGATTTTAAAAACTGAGGTTTTGAGTAATTCAGTAACTTAACCAATGATCATACTAACCAATAAGTCCTGGATCTAGGATTTGAACTGGATTCAGGATTTGAACCCTATGTCTTCTTAATTCAAGATTATTGAAAGTAATCTGCTTGAGAGGAGTAGTTGATAGCATGAAGACGTATGCATTATTGAACTCCAGCCAAGAAAAGATTGAACTAGCTCCTATCCCAGATGTGTGTGTGGAGGAGAATGGGCCCCCCCTAGGATGGGCTTTGGTGAAAAAACAATGGAGACAAAATACATCAGTAACCTTTTGATAGGCAGGGATTTCTTTTTATTTGCTGCTGTCCCCAATACCTAGAGCAGTGCCTAGCCTAGAGCAGGTATTAAATGAGTATTTGTTGAATAAATAGAGATGCAATAAGGAAAGATAAAATAGGAAAACTTGATTAATAGAATGCAAAGAAAGCTGGGGATTGATTTTGAGTTGGGGAGGTGATCAACTTCATCAAATGTTTCAAAGAATTAAAGATAAATAATGATTAAGAAAACACACACTTAAATTTGAATGCAGGAGCCATTAATAACCTTGGTGACAGAAAATGCAGGATTCCTGAGAATAAAGTCAGATGGCACAGTTTAAAGAGGGCATAGGTGGTGATTCAAGAGAAGTGGTTCTAAGTAGAGCTTTACTGATAAAATTTAAATCAGAATAAGGACAAGTGAAAATATCAAGGAAACATTTTACTAGGAGAAGCTAATGCTACTAGTTTCTCAATTAAATTTTACCCTGTCCTGACCAGTTAATCCAGAATGATTTTTCCCAGATTTTTGTTTCATGATAGACATTGATTGCCTGACAGTATGCCAAATTATATTTGTAAAGCTATAAAGTCCACTTACATACTCAAAGGAAGGAATTACGTTTATATAGAGTGTATAGAGGAAACTATACTGTAAAGTGTTTTTTTTATTACTGTTACATATGTAGTTAAAATTCTACGCACTTAGTTCTATATAGAATCACTCCTAAAATTTTTAAAAAAACAATTTTCCTTTTAAACAGAGACATCCAGTGACTTGTAAATGTTAAGATGTGTTGAGAGGGCTTCTTAGATAAAGGCACACAGAAAAATCCAGAGCTCCATGGCGAGATAGAAATTCTGCAGGCAGATGACAGGGTTGGAAGCTTAGCTACAAAGAGGTTAAGGGATTGGATGTATGCTCCACAATTCTTAAGACTCAATGGCAGCAATGATAACAGTTGCCATTTATGGACAATAGAGCTGCACAATAGAGCTGAATGAGATCTTCGTTAGGGGCATAAATTTGAGTGCTACATTGCCTGGATTCAAATCCCACCTCTGCTCTCCCTATATACCTCTTAGATATTTTGTGAGGATTAAATGAGTCAATGTGTACAGAGTTTTTAGAATGGTATTCGGCACACATTGTCAAAACTCTCATCTCTTAGATGTATTTTACTGATAAGATAGTATGTGTTTCTATTATGCATTATATACTGTATGTATATAATGTAATATTTAATATATTATATTATAGTTATTATTATTTAACATTACATACAATTTTTATAATTTATTAAGAATAATATGAAATATAGAAAACCAACATATGTAGAAGTTCAATAAATTGTCCTTATGATTACGATTGCTAACTTCTAGTTAATAATATTGGCATCACTGGTTTTTGAAAAGCATGTTACTTTTCTATATATATTATATTACATATACATATTTAAGAAGTTGGATTCATTCTAGCAAAAACAAAACAAAACAAAAAACTGTTATTTCTGGTCAGAAGACAATTTATTTACTTAACAGATGAAGGAAGTTCAAGAAAACAGATGGTAGGTTTCAGAAAGATTTGAAACATGAAAGGCTTAAAATGCTCATTTGCCAATATTGTGTGGTCTGTGATATCTGGCCGTGTCCTTTCTGTGGACAAGGCCCCACTACATTTATTATGCCTGTTGCACTTATTGATTATATGATTGGGCTTAACTCTATCCAAGAAAAGACTGAACTGGCTCCTATCCCAGGCAAGGTCAAAGCTTTCAGGCATTAAACACCTTTTCACATAATACGGAGGTTTAAACCCAAACAAAAAGGGGAAATTTGATTCACATAGTTTTTATGCTTTTATGTGCCATACAAGTTGGAACAATTACACTTGTGGATGTTAATTATTTTTCCATAACCTTAAATTAAAAAGGCTCAACCCATTTGTTATAGTTCTTTTCCAAGAATGAGGGGAATTATGAATTCAGAAATAAATTTGGAATATTTTATAATAAGCAGAGTTATGATTTAATGGTTCATCTTCTGGATGAAACTAAGCTGGATACAAGGCATTTGGTTTTGGAAACTTATGACATGAAAGGAAAAATACTGTTTTCTAATCCTATGCATTGAAGAGAATTCAGAGAGGAAAATAATCACAAACCATTAATAATATAAAAGCAAAAAACAAATATAAAAATGACCTAATTCTAATTTCCTTTCTGCTTGAAAAATTAAATAGTCCTAGAAACTACCCTTGGCTTTCACATTTGAAAAGATAACAGTTTTATAACTTTTGTAGACATTTCTTTTTTGGCACAGAACAATGTCAGTCAAAACAATCACTGTATAACAATTCTGTTATACTTGCAACTCTCTGACTAAAAGATGAATAACTTCTGTTAATAGTTTTTGCAACTTGTCTTAAATAGCCGTATTTTATTGACTGGTCCATACCATACATATCTGACGATTTTGTTCTATTTTTATGTAGGTTTCCTTGAGTTTCTTACCCTTGCCAGAACTTCTGGAAGCACTACAATGAGAAAAGCTTTTGCTAAGCACATCCAAGGGCAGCACCAAACTGTGTATCTATAATGCACAGTCTACTTGGAAGGTGAAAGCCCTAAGTATGAATTTTCTTAACACTCTTTAGAGGATTGGGAGAATACCAATGACATATCAAAATAGAAGAAACTGAGATTATAGGATGGTGGGAATGAGATGGGTTATAATGAGAACATAAATCAATTTACCTAATTTTCTAATAATAAATCCTTGCCTGTGTCACATGTCACGTGGAGTAATAGGTTCATATTCAAAAACTACAAATGGTGTTACTTCAATCATCACTAATAAAATAATGATCCTGCTTTGCCCTCTGGTTAAGAGAGTGTAGTCTAGAGCCAGATTCCTTTGTTTCAAAGTCAGTGTTCAATATTTACTAACAATTTGGTCTGGACAAGTTATTTTTCTAAAATAAGGGTAATGGGAGAACTTTAGGCAGATCTCATAGGGTTGTTGAAAAGAGTAAATGAGTTGAGCACATATATATATGAGTACACGTGTGTGTGTGTGTGTGTGTGTGTGTGTGCGTGTGTGTGTGTGTAAAGGGCTTATAAGAAGACCTGGCAAACTGTAAATGCTGAATACTTTTGAACTATTGTATTAATCAGCTTCTAAATTACTTTGAGGAAATCCATGCAATATTTGTTCTTATTAATGCCATACTACATGATTATAATAAGGGATTTAAAACAAAATGTGTTACCTGCAAATGAGTATATGTATGTTAGTCTGAAGTATCTGTCTCCATTATAGAACAATATTACTGCTTGTGAGAGAATCCACAATCATAAAGAGGAAAGAATAAAACAAGGGAATGAATACCTAAGTCCAGAAGAAGGCCAAAGTGTGCCTCTCTTCAGTTCAGTTAATCCCCTTCTCACCACGTTCTGCTACTATTCCATTAAAACTAAATTTAATGATAGTGCTGACTAGATGGTGTGTGAAAAGCCATGGGGCCATTTCTACGGGGGCAAAATGTGCTTCTTACAGGTATGCACTGATACTACTGCTAACCTGCTCAGGCTATTATTTTTTCTTAGACCCAAATCTCAGAAGTTTAATCTGGCAGATATTTGACATTCGTGAATTCAATATTTTAGATTTAATTTATTCCAGAACAATCCTAAATCTCCATAATGTACAAAATCCATCATCTTGTGAAAGTGTAAGCTCACATTTTGTCATCCTGAGGAAACCAACCCAGGAGTCAGCCACTGAACCAGTGACTTGGATCCTCTAACACTCTGTTTTATGTAAACACGAAGAACAAATGTATTCAACATTAGGAATTGAGATAGGATATTTTCTCCACCTTAACAGGAGCAGTGGTTCTGCAAATAGCTTGTGCACCATTTACATGTGAAAACGTTTTGAACTACAGTTGAGTTGTGGGTATACGTGAATAAAAATTCACGGATTGTTCAAAACTTTATTTCTGCTTCCCCGCCTCCTTCCACAAGGGCAAGTTCCTAAGTGCTGGTGAAGAGTGAGAAAAATTCTAAAAGTGTAAATATTCCCAACCTGAAAACTTTGGAAATTATTTTATGTTCATGTATATCATAGAATCTTTAGGAGTCTAAAAAGAAGGTTAATTAGTATTTTTATTACTTTTATAGTCAAGTTATAAGCTGTAGTAGAACTGATCATAATTTAGAGGTCTTTCGGGTCTTGGCCAGTACTGTCGTAAATTACAGAGTGTATGTTTTAGCTCCAGCCCCACACCCCGCCCCCAGTACAGTTTTTAACACACTTTATGTGCTATATGTATGGTATGTGTATGGTGTATATGTGTGTGTGTTATGTGTACGGTGTGTGTATGTGTGTGTGTGTGTGTGTGTGTGTGTGTGTGTGAATTGAATTTTGGCTTAAGTACGATTTTAGAATATCCAAAAGTCTCCTTCTTACAATAAGTTACTCTCTTCTCCTCATTCCCCGACTGTCCAACGTATCTTCATAGTTTTATATTTTTTGTAAGTCATGGAGCACTTGATTTAATGAAATCTTGCACAGAAGCTCAAAATAAAAAACAGGTGAAACCAAACTTCTCTGCTAGGTGTCTGCCGCCTCTCCTTTCTCCGGTGCTTACTCCACCCACCCTTTCCCCAGTTGTAGACAACAGTGAAGGCCTCTTTCAAGAAGAAAATTTTGTCCCGCCAAAGTAGAAAAAAGTAAATAGTAAGCTAACTTAAATCATAGTTCTTACTGAAATCAGGAGAGAGAGAGAGAGAGAGGACAGTGATAAAAAGGGAAGTAGAATCTGATCAGACCTGGACGAGAGTCCAGACTCCTTGTGTTGGCAATTAGAAGACATCTAGCAAAATGGTCTCCAAGATCCGTTTCTTTTGGCTATTGGGGAGACTAACAATCAGGAAGAGTAAGTTAGACTTACTATCCACTACACAGAAGTGCTGATATTATCATAAGCAGGTCATTCATTCATTCCCACATATATTTATTGAGGATCTGCTATGCGCCAGAAACTATGGTATGTACCAGGAAATCAAAGATAAAAGGTGCATCCCCTGCCTTTTAGAACCCTGGTAGTGAGGAAGGCATGCACAGTTGCTTGAGGGAATCAGAGAAGACCTTCCATGCGCATTTGCATAGGACTCAGAGGAAATGGGGACATGGGACAGTTAATTTAGGTGGGGCAATGAGAGAAGGAAAATTGTTCCATTCTTCAAGGGCACGTGGTCCCCTGGGACTGTGGACATCTAGCTAAAGCTTTTATATATTGAAGATCAGGGCTCTTGCCTCTGATCCCACTCTCTTTGGCTGTCTGACCTCAGAGCTTCCCATATACTTTGTTTCAAACAGACAGTCTATCGCTACACTTCTACAGTAATTTTTAACTACCTGTGTAATTGTCTGTCTTAACCATTACACTGGGAACTGTTTGTTTCATATTTATGTCCCTGGCCAGTGACTGACAAATGAATGACATCCACTTAATTGTATTGAAGGCATGAATGAATGATTTAATGAATAAATGGAAGGAGAAAGTACATAACAGACATGTGACAGCAGGAAGATAGTGTTTGCTTACTTCAAGGTTTACTTTGGGTCCTGTTCAACATACTGAAGATCTGATCCTTCACCCACTCTTTTATGTAAATATGAAAAGCAAATCCTTTCAAGATCATGAATTAAGATAGGAAATGTTTTTCTCACCCTAACAGAAGCAGTGATTCTGCAAATAACTGCATGTTCTCTGCTTCCTCCCCACAGTGTTTGGACTGTGAATGCCCTCTAGGTTCCTGGGACTTTGGAAGATGGCTCCTACCTCTTCCTCATGTGCTCAAGGTAGATGTGACCTCGACATGTAATCTGTACGAGGCAAACACTTATGAGCAATGGGACGTCCCAGGAATAGCAGAGAATAAATAGAAAAATTTGTGTGAAATAAAAGGTTATAGGGCTTGGGGGATATCTGTACAATAGGCTTTTCATCCTTTATGGACCTGGGAAACAGAGTGTCTCTGGGAGTGAAAAGCTCAGGCATATATATATTTCCAGTTTAACAAGCTCACAAATCAATCTGATTATCCAGCAATTCAACTAGGATCTGGTTTACATCTTGTAAACAAACACTTCTGGGTTTTACCTTTTTGGGTTCTGGCATATTATTAATATAAATAGTGTAGATTCCACTTTTATTAAAACCAGCTTGATATACATCTGCACAGTCTCTAAATGATTTCTCTTCCTCTCTTTTTCCTCCCTTTAGTAAAACTGCAAAAAAAAAAAAAAAGATTGCAATATGTGAATAAGAATATCAGTACCATTAGTACCCAAATGGACTCCAAGCATAGCTAAGCATGTCTTCATTTCCTCCACACAAATGTCAATATTGCATTTACTGAAAAATCAATCATAAAGACAATCCTAGATTTTGAGGTAACTTATAAAATTACAAAACTAAAGGAAAAAGCTGTAGAGCAACTTCTAACTGAATACTTATACTTTACATAATTTCTTAATTCTTATTTTTCAAAATATTAAGTCAAGGAACAAATGATCTGGTCATGTAACACCTTCAACTGTTAATAATTATGTCAATATTTCCGGCAAAATTTCTAACACATCCTTACCTACATTTCATAGAAAAGTTCTAAAAAAACGCTAAAACACTTTGTGGAGAAGGAAGAGATGAAAATAAATTCAAACACATGCTGTATGGAAGTTTAAAACACTAAAAGTAGGTAGTATTGTTTTTCTGTGGCTTTAGACTAAAGAGCTCTTATTTTTACAAAAGAAATAAAATAAAAACAAAAACAAAAAGCAACTCTCGAAATAATTAGATTTGGATAGTTGAGTTTATGACCCAATTTAACTACCTAGAAAGAAAATGTAACTGAAGTTAAACCATCAGGCAGATGATATACAAATAAAAAAGCAAATGAATAAGACTTTTAAAATAAGTTATATAGGGGGCCAAGTTATAGTAAAGGCTAGAAATCAAGTGAAGAGAGGAAATTTAATTAGAGGTAGTCCCTACTGAGAAGAACCTTATTGTATTCACTGAGTTTTATCCATTATTAAGTTCTTATTAATGAAATAAAAATACAAAACAACTCTAATTATTCTTAGCTAAAAATGTGTTACATTTATAAAATATTTATGATTTAGTATTTTCTACTACATATCATTTTAGTAGTTGGTTTCATTTAACCTTTTTCTAGACATTAAGATTAAGAATATTTTGTAATCTTGCCTTTAAGACTTCCTGTTACTTAATAAATATGTGCTTTTGATCACTTTGAGTTAAAATATCAAAGGTAATTAATGCTTTTAAATTGATTTTAAATGCTCTAAAAATCTAAAATGCTAGCCTAACTTAAATTTTAGTTGCACGATGTTTACTAACTTACAGGTAATAAGAAGTCTAATCTTTGTGGAAAGAATTACTATCTCAATATAAATGTTTCAAACTGTCAGAAATACTAAACTGTGTTTCAAGAAAATGAAATATTTACTTCCGATATGTTGCCATAACAAAAACAGTATTAAAGACTTTAATAACATCATGGTTTTCTATATAGCTCATGCTTGCACTAATGGTTTTAACTAGTTATATTAATAATTACATCCAAACACTACTATCACAATTGCTGTATCAACACAGAATAAATAAACTAATTAGAAGGTTACAGGTTCATATGGTAGTGAAGAAGTACTATATAAAATGTATGCAAATAGCAATTTTAAAATGCATATAAAAATGCTTACTTGAAAGCCATGTTTAATGACATTGGACATATCAATAGATTATATAAAGGTATCATTTTCAAAAGCATCAATGCAGCTCACTGGTATTTGCATTTTTTAACTTTATGGACATGGACTGCTATTTTTCTAAAATGAAACAAACAAGATTCCTAAATTCTAAATACTGGATCTTTTCATCTGCTGAAAAATAGAAAATAATGGAATTGAATGCCAAAAAAAAAAAAAAAAAAGGGACGTAAAGAAATACCAACTAAAATTTATGATCCCTTGAGAGGATGAAAAACACAGGAAGATGTGGTCAACAGGAACCCAATGGTAAACCCATTTTTCTTTTTTGGGTGAGAAACTAAGAAAGTCATTTATCTAAGGAGAAAATTCTTCTCTTGTATACCCACTTCCTGCCCTCCCTTTTTGGTTATGCAAAGAGAATACATTCCCTTCTCGCTTCTCTGCCACCTCCCCTTCCCTTTTCTTTACCAGTCCAGGAAGATTCCGGTGAAGGGGCCGTGTGTGGGAAGAGAGAAGCTATTTTACACATTTTCAATAACAGAAAAAAGAAAAAGGAAAGAGCTGGATATTATCTTATTTTTGTGGAAACTAACTGCATAAATATATTTTCCAAACCATGACTAATAATACACCTGGGAAAATGGTTTGAGGAGTCTACCATCAACGGGCACAACTAGTTACTATGTATGGATTTTTTGTTGTTAGGGTCACATATCTGACATATATATTTCATTTTCTTGAAATTTAATTGGTATTTTTGAAAATGAAATACATTCTTTCCAGGAAAAAATAGTCATTCTTTTTGGAAAGATTGGATTGCTTGTATTAATTACTTATTAATTAGTAAACATTATGCTTAAAAGTTTGATTGAGGCCACATTTTAGAATATTAAAGCATTTTGAATCAATTTAAAAGCTTTATCCACAGCTTACCTTTGATATATTTATTATATACTGTGGTTTAAAGAAGATCCTCTCTATAAGGGTAGATTGATCTTCAGGATTTTTCTTTTCTTTTTTTTTTAATCTATAAAGTTGGGTAGTTATAAATATTTCTAAGGTAGGTGTGTGAATTAGGTAACACAAAGCAGAGTGAATGAAGCAAAGTAAGTACTCAAGAAATGGGAGTTATTACCTTTGTTGTGGTAATGATAATACCATTGTTAATGGAAACATCGTATTATTAGTTCTTCTTAAGGAAGGGACAACAGCAGAGTGTGGAAAGCCAGCCTGGCCAGTCTATGGAGAAATGGATGCTGTTTGCTTTCACCCTCAAATTCAGACATTGTAACTGACCGGATCCAGGGTAGTGACAGTTGACAGGTTATATCAGGATCACATTGATCTGGCCTCACTTTGCCAAGTTGGCTAATTGGCTTATTTCATTCATTGACTAAATCAGGTTACACCATTGTTGTTTAAGTCTAAAAAAACCATGTAATCTAATCTTGCTGTATATTATAAGCTTTACCTGAATGGTTAAGATTTAAAGATTATTTCAGATGAAATGATATATGACGTATATACCAACATGATGGTTGTAAAGGTTTTAATCTTCTAACTTTTTACATGACTATTTTCTTTGTGAAGTACTGGAGAGTTCTGAAGTTCAATGTCATGCTTAGATATTGTACAAGTGGACATATAGGAAATATTTTAAAAGTACAGAAAAACAATATCAATAATGAATTTACTAAATATTGCAAGTATCAGCACTAGTGATAAATTATTTAGGAGATTTTGGGATTCAATTAGATGAAAGAACCTAGAGGAAAGTGTGGTAAATGACAAGAGACAGATAAAAAAAAGACTTGATGGAAGAGGATAAAAGAGGCATGAGCCAGACAGAGCTGGAAGAGGCAATCCAGAGACCTGACAGAGGGCTTTACCTGTCTCTCGACGTGGTTTAGATTTTTTGTAATAATGGACGATTTGAGGGCATTAATTCATGCTTTCAATCAATATTTATTTTGAAAGTTCTTTCTTTGACCACATACTCTTATATTTTCTTCTCTTATTCTTTAATACCTAATGAGTTCATCTTTCCTCTAACTGAGAGTCTAGATCCCTGCCATTCCTATCTGCCCTTTCCTAGCCTTGATCTCAGAGTTAGGCATTTAATAATGGTCTGGATGACATTCATGGTGTTCTTCATTCAATGTCCCCTTCGTCCACTCACCTTTGCATAGGTAAATCTCAGCCCCTGAATAGATGTTTATTCACTTTCTCAAGCTCATTTCTAGACTGCAAATACTAAGTCATTTCTCATAGACTTTCTATCACATTTCCCACAGAGTGTATTGCACATCCCTCCATTTTTTCGAAGACTAAATCCCACTCCTTTTTTCTCTCACTCTTTACACATGACCTTTAGGGTTTACTATCCCTGTACACTACAGAAGTTGTCTTTGCCTATCTTTCCCCTCACCTTCTGTATTGACCTCTCTTAGTCCC
Organism: Indri indri; assembly: GCA_004363605.1. Classification (NCBI taxonomy): domain Eukaryota; kingdom Metazoa; phylum Chordata; class Mammalia; order Primates; family Indriidae; genus Indri; species Indri indri. Next base: position 5,230 of record RJWJ010028382.1, on the reverse strand, counting down.
TTTTCAACTTCTTTAATTGTCTGTTATCTTTCATCTTTATTGGTTTCTCTTTCTCTCCTCACCTACTGTGTAAATGTTCACTAAGATCCCATTCTTCGATCTCTATTCCTTATACATCTGTTCTTTTTGTAAACTATCATGCCTTCAAACTTCTGACAGATTTCTAAGATATATAAGCATTTTAACAGTATATTTTTCCTTTTCTTGATCTCCAGATCCATATTTCTACTTATCTATTGGGCAGTCCCTACTGCTACCCCAACTTTCATTTGTTTAATGTTACATCATCTTTCCTTCTAAACCTTGTGTTCTCTCTTTCTCTTGCTGGTCCTACTACCCAACCCTAGTTGTTATCAGATAAAAATTAATGAAAGTGTAAATATAAAATAGTTAGACTGAGGCTTTTTCATTGATCTCCCTGCTTAGTTTGTCCTCTCTTAGTTTTCTCCATTATACGTTAATTAATTCAACAAATATTAACTGACCATCTGCTATTTGCAAGACTTTTCTTAGGCAATGGAGATACAGACATAAGAAAACTCCAACTTGCCCTTAATGTGATCACCACCTGATGGGAGAAAGATCTGTTATATTAGTAGAACTGCCATGATAGTTCATGATGGCTATAACCATGATAAGTATCTTCCATAACAGGGAAAAGTCAATTCAAGGTGGCTTAAACAAAAAGATAATTTACTGGATAGAATAATCCTGGGTAGAACTTTAAGTAAGATATGATCAGGTTTTAAACAATGTGACCAGGAACTGGTTTCTTTATCTTTTTCTTAATCCACTTATTCTTGGCTCTCTACCTGGTCACAAGATGGCTGGCAACAGCTCGTAGGGCTATAATGTTACTGGTTTAAATACAGCACCAAATAGAGAGAATGCAGACAATTGTTATCTTAGAGGTATGGATCAAGTGCTTTGGGAGCATGCAAGGAGAATATCTTCCAACTGCCAGGTGGACTCAGGGACAGATGCCTAGAAGAGCTAACACTTGAAAGAATAAAACATGTAGAAAAGCTTATCTGAGCTATATTTTAACAGCCTGGTATGTCAGTTCAAAGACTTCACCCACACCATTATCAGCAAATAAATCTAGAAAGTCCTGGGAAGGAATCATTATTCATTCTTTCCTTTAAGTCTTATCTGTACAACTAAATCTTCATCCTCTAAAGAGAAAGAATGGGGACACAAGCAGGTGTGTGTCTGTCTTTCACCAGCCGACCTTCAGTCAACAAGCAACCTGACACCCCGATGCTAGCAGCTGTCGACTTTATCCTGCTCTTCCCTTCATTTGCCCAAGAAATTTCCATCCAGATGGTACATCCAGCACCAGACTGACTTCAGGGGAGTACCATGAAAGCTGAGGCAGAGGGTCACTTCAATTCAGATGAACCTTCAAGAGAAAACTTCCTGGAATGTGGAATTGGTAATTCTGACTCTCAGCAACCCTAGCAGAGAACACAAAGGCAATTAGCCTTGCTACTAGAGACAATATAAGAAAAAATCAAAACCCTTGCTCCTGTCCATTTCCTAATAAATTGCTGTAAAGGAAATAAGTTCTTCAAACATTCTTTTTACATGTGGCTAATGGTTCATATCTTTCCAGTATTTAGCAAACATCAGAATGCATGTGGATCAGGTTACTTGTTCAAGGGTTTTGTGGGACGCTTTGGATCACCATCATTAGGGAGATCATAGCACTAGGAATTGACCTAAAATCTGTGATTTCAACACAACAGATCATCAAAGTTAACTGAGCCTACAGATGAGAAAAACAGCACATCTGACAAGGTGAAAACAAGCAAATCATCGATTGATTAGATTTTGTGCTTTTCAGCCAAGTGGGTGGGCATTTCATAGAAAGGCCATTTTGAAAACTCTAGAATCCTAATTTATTTGAAAAGACTTTTAGAAGTGTAAGAAGGTAATAACATGTATTTCAAGGGTGTGGAAAAATTTTGATTCCCAGGTAGTCCAAGTTTCAATATTTTGTGGGTGGGTGTAGGGGTGAGAGAAACTTACCAATGAGTCTATAAATACATATACAAATATGTATAGCTACACAAATATATACAAGCTTGATGCTTATAAATGGAAAATTTCAAGGTTGGTATGTTTTCTTATATAAAACATGTGCATACAAACCTAAGTATCTGTGGGTTAATGGCTCAGCATGACTATTTTTAACCTATGAAAATGGCAATTGAATATGGCTTTATATGTGTATGTGTCACAGTATGACAAACAAATATTTTCTATTCTTAAATACTCTTGATGTCTTTAGTTAGGTAACTAAACGTGTCCTTTTTTAAAAAAGCTACTATTCATTTTCCCCAAAGTCCCTCCAACTCTGGTGTAGATAAATGCTTAAATATCATTTATCTATTGCATTATTATTTTAATTATAAACTTTTGGAAAAGAACTCTTGTACTCTCATTTAAATTCTTTATATGCACATATTTTATAGACAATCTGTAAAATCTTAACTATCATTTTCTTGGTAGAACTATAATAATCATTGTCAGGATAAAATCAACCAGCATTAATTGAACACTTATTATGTGCTAAACTCTGAATTTTGTATGCCAAGTATGTTTTACATGCTTCATTTAATCCTCATAAATATTGAGGAGGTAGATTTGTCAATATATCATTTTGTGTGAGGAAGTTGAAGATCGGAAATGCTAGCTGACTTCACCAAAACTTGTAAGTAGTAGAACTCTCTGACTATAAAATTTAAAATCTTAACTACTTTTTATTGTCCTCTGTTATAAAGCTAAACCCAAATAGAACTCCAATGAGTCATTTGTCACAGAGTCCCCAGCAATACTTAGCTGACAAGGTCACACCCAGGGTCCTGAGTGATTCAGGACAAGTCTTAATTCTGACTGGGTAGAGGCTCTTCTCACGGAAGAGGATGTGGGGGAAAAGTGACAGGAGGTAGAAATGACAAGAAAGAAGAAAAAATGTTGTCACAAGGACAGAAGAGAGGCATTGGCAGTAGAATTGTCTACGAGATGGGAACTCACAGCAGAAATGTGAAGCAGTGACAGGCCACAATTTCAAAAGCTAAAAGAGGATTAGGAAGTAAGAAGTTCCTGGACAGCCATATTGAATTTCATGTCCGTACCCTAAAAGTTGAAAGTTACACTGACTCAGGATTTACCCCCATTAATTTGTTTTTGTATTTCAATACAAAATAATTTGTTTGAAAAAAATTATTTATTATATGCCTCTTAAAGAACCTATCCATGAAAGTTTCCACTCTTGATTTATGACACGGTGTTCAATTTGCTTCAAATAGAAACAGTTCAAATTAGCTTCATTGACAACCTCCTTTGAGCTGCAAATTTCTGCCTTAATATGACTTTTGCATTCTGCCTAGTAAAATATTTTCCCCTGGGAACCCATGGCATTAATTAACAGATTTAATGAGAGATGGTCCAAATTTTTCAAAGTAATTTAGTTTCAAACGAAAGGTATTATACTCACAGCCTGGTTACCTGGACTAACTTGCCCAGTCATTAGGAGTGATATAAAATCAAGAGATGGTATGGAATGATTGACATGAATCATAAAATGTATCAGTTTTTCCGGGACACCAGGCAAACTCTTTGAGGTGTGTGGTACTTCTATGTTAAACCACCTTGCAGCAGAGCTGGGACTAGAACTCAGATGTCACACAATTCCTGTTCCTTCTAAACCACCATGCCCTGCCCTCTAGACGGCATACATCATAGCTGCTCCAAGATACTGGAGAGAGAACATCTCAATCTAAGTTATAGCTCTAGGAAAATGGGTTGGAGGATTAGGTATGGTTGAGATCAGGTTTGTGTGTGTTTGTGTGCACATGAGGCCTAAACAACAGGAAAAACTTCCCTTTAGAACCAAATCTCCACTTAAAATTAAACCCAAAGTTCAAACTCACTATTCTAAAAGAACTCTGGTTGTGAAGCCAGAATATTCACAACTAAAAATAATTATGTGTACATGTAAAGACACAATAAATACACAAATTAGAAGAGGTTTGACTGAATTGATAACATATTTAATAATTTGACTTTATAAATCCATTAAAAAGGTGTGTCATCCTTGGGAGGTCACATATTAATATGACTCCTTAGAGATAATCTCACTCGGAATGTGAATAGTAGGTACTAGGATGAGATTCCAGTGTACTTAAAATTAGTTATAATGTTGGTAGTCTGGTTGATAATAAATTATGAGCTCCCACAGGAAGCTAAAAGTGTTTTGTATCACTAGTTATAAAGGTTCTTTGCAATTGACTTTTAGAAAGATCTTATGCTAAAAATAAATATTTGTTTATATGCATTTAAAGCTAAATGTACAGTTGCAATATTTCTCCTTTATGTCCTTTTTCTCCCTTCTTATAGTATAAGAAATTTCATAATATTTTCACTGTGTAGTTGATGTGATGCATACCTAATGAACAATGTTAATAAAATGTTTTTCTTACTTTTTCTCAGAGTAATTATAGGTGTCATTTGGTTCAGCGTAAAGTACCATAGCTTAACCACAACTAATGCCCATTGTTCCACTTTGTTTCTGGATTTAGAAAATATCTGTTGAATTTGACATGAGTGTGTATGAGTCCAGGAAATGACTTAGTTGAAAGTCTATTCAAACTATGTGTGCTTCTTTGCTTTAGCCAACCAGTCTATGAAAGCACAAGAGAAGAGATGAAATTTGTTCATAGTAATGCTGGAACATCAAGGAAACACTCTTTTTTTGTGGCCTTTCATCCTGGTAACTTCTAGGCCCAGCTGGAACCAAGAGATATCCCTTTTCAGCTAGTTCATCTTGTTTCTGAAGTTGAAACTATAATTCCAAGAGAGAATTAACCACAAAATTTCAAATCTCCCCCAAAAGATGTGGTTTAGAAATAGTTCATGGGAGAGGTCAAGGACTGTATTATTTTTGATTTTGTTATCATTAGTTTGGCTGTCCACTATTCACACAATTTTTTTTTAACAGAAACTACGACTTTTCAAAAGGCAGATAACATGCTCCATCAAAAAGGAGAAATATACCATTTCCAAAAATAAACAGTCACTTTTGCCTTAAGCTATTGGATTTTATGAAAGGAAGTGCAAGATAGTGTGGTTCATTTAAAGGAAATTGTAAATGTTTGACATATAATTTTCTGTCAAGATAAAGCGTTTCCCTCATTAAACGGGAACAAGTACTCACTGTGGTGTT
>RJWJ010028381.1:0-21409 GCA_004363605.1 Indri indri | reverse complement strand
CATGGGATTATTCCTGTTGTTTCTTTGTCACTCTCTTCCTCGTTTTTTGTTCATGATGATGTCATTACTCATTTTTTTTTTAATTTCAGCATATTATGGGGGTACAGATGTTTAGGTTATGTATATTGCCCTTGCCCCCCCGCCCCAAGTCCGAGCTTCAAGTGTGTCCATCCCCCGGGAGGTGCGCATCACACTCATTGTTTGTGCATATGCCCATCTCCTCCTCCCCGCTCACTCTCCCCTTGCCCAACATCCAATAAATGTTATTCTTATATGTGCACTTAAGTGTTGATCAGTGAAGCCAATTTGATGGTGAGTACATGTGGTGCTTGTTTTCCCATTCTTGGGATACCTGACTTAGTAGAATATGTTCCAGCGCTTTCCAGGAGAATACAAGAGGTGCTGTTGGGGAAATTTCAATGCTAATTCCGCTTAAAACCACAAAAGCAGCTAAGTAAAATTATGCACCTGTTAGCTAAAACCGCAAAACAGTTAAGCAAAGTTATGAGCCTGTTATAACTTTACTGCTTGTAAGAAGTGCTGCAATTGGCTAATTGGCTATCTTTTAAATCCTATTGCTAATTGGTTAACCATTTATGCTTGTATGCTATTGGATATGTCTAACCCCAAAAAGTATAAAACCTGACAAAAATGAGGAAGCGGTGCTCAGAATTTGAGACTTGTCTCCTCTGGGCCCACCGGCGAGAATAAATGCTGACTCTCCAACTCTCTGCGTGCCGCTCGGTTATTCCTTTGGGATTGGTCGCTGTAACACTTGCTGTAACAGTGCTATATCACCATTTTTTAAAATTTGAAATTCAACCCAGAAAATTTTTTTTTCCTGGGGAGAAAGGGCCCTGAGAGATAATACTAACGCATACAGACAGACATAGCTGAACGTTTTAAGCATCATTGATAGCAAGCTTTCATCAGGCATTGTAATGTTTTCTTTTCAGTAGCTTTTACCTTTGCTTCTTCCTCGATAGACTACTTCTAAGTACTTAACATAGACTTCTTTTTTTTCTATTTAGAAACATTACCAGAAAAAGTAGAATTGCTTGCAATGCATGGATTTAGAAAATATTACTAGTACAATCTCTATTCCATCCACTCCATCTTCTCCAAGATATAAAATTATACACAGAGGTAGGCTTGACACTGATTGAACACAGGTTTTCCCGACTTATCTCAGCAGTTGAAATCCCCAACGTATGTTTTAGCGCCATGGCAATGGAGGCTTAAAAACAAGTAAACAAAGCTGAGGGCTTGGTGGGAGCCAGGAATGGAGGCCAGTCAGTCTCCAGCCCTCTGATAGTGAAGTGCCCTCACCTCCACCCAGTGCTGGATGTTTTTGAGTCTTAGCCTTGAAATGATAATATCGGCTCTGTGGAAGTCACTGAAAGTATCCATTTCTACCCCTCTTCACAAGAAAGCCATCAAGATTTCATCTGGCAGATCAAAACTTCCATAAATAATAGTGGTGGCTCCCGACCTGAATCTCTGCATCAAACAATGCCTTTTCACAAGGAAACATCTGATTCCACCTCCAACACATGAGGAAAATGACCTTTGGACCTGTGCATTTCAGTAACTGTAGGTTGTCAACCCTAAGGATCCTAAACATTAGAAAAAAGAAGTAGAAGAAATGAATAAAGAAGAAAGAATTTTAAGACCTTTGTCAAACGTCTAAAGTACTATGATTCTGGTGTCATTTAAATTGCTGAAAAGATTTGGGGCAATTCATGCTAAGTCCTAGAACTAATCCATTCAGAAACCAAAGTTGTTAACAGTCTCGTTACTTGATAAAGTTTGATAGCTGACAAATCAGAACTGAAGAAATGTGTATTCTTCTGAAATTGCTATAGAGTCAAAAATCATAGCAACTCTGTAGACCAATGTGGTACCTCTCAAATAACTCACTTGGATTAAAAGCATGTTATATAATCATCATAGCGAAACTTACTGATCAAGATAAGTTTATAGGTATGCTTATATTTCCAACAGAACTAATTTGTAATGGAGACACAAAATTATTAGCAAATTTATTTGGATTATTTTTCTGGATCAACAAATGTAAATAAGAATTATCTCTTAGAAAGTTAAACGTAACTGAGGAAATACAGCTATGTTTTCCATAAACTTGTGATGCTAAATATGAAATTTTAACTTTGGTATCTGATTAGTGCACCTCTAACCAAATTGTTCATGATATTGTAACACATAAAATGGGACAAAAAAAACCACCTTAAAATTTTTAAAAAGCAAATATTGATTTATATATGCTATATCTAAGATGAATTTTCCTGAGTTTTCTGAAGCTTTTATCTTAAAAATTGCATGAACATGACAGATGGTCATCATGATTCTTTCAACCAAATAATGTGAAATAGTTTGTAGGGCCCCTTTTATTCTGTTTTTGTTCTTCAAGTAACTATGGCCTGCTCTACTGACAACAGAGAAAGCACATTGCAACTTTAAACTGCATAAAGATAATTTCTTACACTGCATACTGTTATAGGAAAGTTTATAATTCACTGACTTTCTTTGCCTGAACTTTGAAGGATGTTAAAGAATAAGGAAAACATAACCTTACAAAAAGTGGTGAGCTCCTATAAGGTTAGTAAAAAAAAGTCTGGTGTTATATCTTATTCCATAGTAAATGAAATAACTTCGTACTGTATCAAATGTGTTTCCAAATGGGAAGCCAAAACCTACATAAACTCTGTTTTGCCAAGAAATTTTCTGCCATGGCTCTCACTGTTGATACAGAGTCTGAACCAAGGCCTGGGATGAGCAGGGAAAGTGCGTCTCCACATCCAGCCTTCTTGGCAACAGAAGAAAGTGCTGTATTGTTCTTCACACAAACCATCCCCATTAGAGCTCAAGATGTTCTTTTCCTTCTAATCCTCATTTGTAACCCCTTAGCCTTTTGTTTAGAATTAAATTAACTGCAATTTGGAAAATGTGGATGAAAGGTAGTGCATTGAGTAGATATCACATGTTTCCTGAATGGTGCCTGTTCAGCCTCTTTCACGGCCATTCATTGTGCTTGAAAGGGTGTAGTGTGTGAATTGTTGGACTGTCACTCTGTGGAGAAGTCTGGCAGCCAGTATTACCATGGAAACAGCAGGAAAAAGACAATTAACAAAATGGTTCTGATTTTCTTCCCCCCATTTCTTTCTCTACTCTTTAGATTTAGGGAGGATATTCCCCCCTTTAAAACACACACACTCACGCATGCACACATACCCACATGCACAGATGAAAAAAAAATAACATTTGAACTTCTACTCACTAAGTTGGATTCTCCTATGGATGGCACCAGTGAATTAAAACAAAATTATACTTCTAACATAAAATTATTATAAATGGTTCTCTCAACTTATTCTTCCCTCCCCCTTAAGGTTTTGTTCTTTTCAGACATTGAAAGAATTCTTTGGAAATATCCTTAGGTAAACGACTGTTAATGAGCATAGCCTGTGATTTTAACCCTGGCACATTCACTGGGCTTTTAATTAGTCCCTCTTACCATCACTCCTGTGACAGAAACACAATGTGGACCCAAGAGCTTAAACTCAAAGGGGGCTCTCTTTAGAATTCCCAACCTAAGCTTGAGTTAGAACATCAGGAAAAGCTGGTTCTGCACAGCCACTAGGGCTAGCATTGGTGACTGAAGGGTTAACAGAGCAGAACGCATCCACGTTTGATGTCACCATTAATACTAAAAATGCACTGCAATCCCAACCTTGTCAGACTCTGATTTCCTTTAGAAAGGCTATTTATAAATAAAGGAAATGATTGTACATTGTAAGCATCATAATTAAAGTGAAATGTGAGTGGGAGACCGATTGAGCCTATGTGTCAAATATTCCATTGAAATGAAACATTGCACTTTGCAGATAAGCCCTCTTAAGTGCAAAGAGATACTTGAGAGTGTAAAAATGACGCTTTCTTTTGCATGTTGTATTTAAAATCTGTTCTCTTTCCTTAGCCTTATGGAAAAATACAGATCTATAGGAGGCCTAAGTCTAGCAGTGACCTTGAGCTTGCTCTGACTTTAGTATAGATTAAAAAAAAAAAAGTTTTCTGCCAGAATGAAATGTAGTACCTATTATTTTATAGAATGTTTATTGGCATCCCTGAAATCCTAGGCAAGCCTCCAGATATCACTCTTAAAATTTACCAAATCAAGAAAGGCTTAACCAGTGCTGTATTATGTGTTTTTTTACTTTTCTCCAACATTCTTTGACCCACTCGGAGAATTCTGTTCCCCTCTTCAGTTGTTTTCCTCTATTTTGACAATATTAACTGTAAAAAGGGTCATTTAGGATAAAATTCCAGGAAAGATTTCCAGGCAAGGAAGTAATCTGTTTTTCCAAATTTTAGCATCTGTGTGAATTAAAAGAACCTATAAATATCTGCTAAAACCTTTAGATTATACTTTAATTATGCCGGACAGATAATTATCTTTATGAAGTAACTCTAAAAAAGAGCCTTAGAAAATGGGAAGGTGTTGTTGACTTAGACATTCTCATGTTTTTGAAGGATATTTGACATTTATACTGCTTTAAAAAAGCATTGGTGTATTAGGCAGGTGGTATTTGAGAGAAAAGTCATGTGAAATCTTGAAAAATGTGTGTGGTTTTGAATTGAAGTCAAGCAAAACTTGGCATTTTTAACAAGAGAAAAATCATAAGCCTAGCAGAGATTTTCAAATTCTCTAACTTTGTGCAGTTCTCCTGTTAGCTATATTTAACTTACTGGAAATTGTGTCTTTGAGATGACCACCAATCACTACAGAAGTGTCCGTGAAGCAGATGAGAGGATAATTATTTTTAACTCATAGTGGAGGATTCTAGAGTAAAGAAGTTGAAAACTAATATCCTAAAATGAAAAATTGAACTAACTCACTAGCTATTATGATGACTTATACTTTATTAATAAAAACATATAGCATCAATTGTGCCAGGTAGCTATAGGATGACAAATCTTGGTAACGACCAATACATAAGTTTGACAGTCATTAGTTTCACTGAGATATCAGCTTCATTAACATATTTATAATCATCCCAAAAAATGTTCACCTAATGAAGACAGGAACTTAGCTCTTCGAACTACTCTACCTGTAGTGCCCACACCAGAGCCCAACATGGAGTATGTGCTTGGAGACATATTTGCTTAGTGAATGAATCTACCTTCGTCATTATGACAAGCAAGAAGTTCTGAGCCATCCGTCTGTCTATACACCCTTCAATCTGCATAATTTCTTTTTGTTCTAGATTTTCTCCTTCAATAAGGTCCATACAAGGTTATTCAGATTATGGATTTACACGTCTCTAAAACTGACCTAACATATATTTTCATTTTTTTTTTTTGCCCATCCTTACGTTTCCCGGTGATTTGTACATTATTTGTAGTCAGTATGGTGTAATAGTAAGTTATAACTATTAACACGAAATGTAACTAAAATTAAATATGTCAGTCTCATTTTTTCTTATAGTTTCCTTATTTTCTATTTTAAAGGTAATCTTACATTTTCACCATATTATGCTATATGACTGCAAATAAAAAGCAAAAGATACAATAAAAGGAAAATGGAAAGGAAGAAGTAAGAAGGAAGTAGAGTACTAGGAAAAATGAAAGAAAGAAAGTCACATACAAGAAAGAATAATAAAATACAATATCCTGTTCCTTGCACCATAGTTGAGCCCCTAGGCCTAGAAAAAATTCTATCTTCAAGACAAAGTTTCTTCCTGCAAATATGACAACTATTTTATAAGTCAGTTCCTCAGTATATATCTGAGTGGCTTTACCTGTTTCCTTGAAATTAGGAAAGCAATGAGTGACTTCAAATTCATTATAAGCAGTGAAGCTGGCTACAAAGAAAAATATAGAGAAAACAGAGAATTTGGAGACACTACAGAAATAAAAAGGTGAACATTTAATCTTGCAAAAATAAATGCAAAGCCTCCAAGAACTTAGATATCAAAGAGGCCAATACAGGCTTATAAGCCACATTTGTATTGACCTGACTTTGGAAAAGAGGTATGTGTCCTAATATCTTGTCTGAGAATACTGTGGCCAGGATATTCTTGAATGTGGTCAAAATGTTTTTTTTTTTTAATTTTTAAAATTTATTTATTTTTTATTTCAAAATATTAAAGGGGTACAGATGTTTTTGATACATGGCTTGAGTCAGGGATATAAATGTTCCCATCACCGAAATAGTGATGGCCACCACTCTAGAAATTTATTTTGTATGGTTGATGAATTCTACCATTATCAATTTACAGTGTTTCCTCACAGTTATTGTTTATTCCACATATATATCTGCCTGTATGTATAAGTATATAGTTTATTTGGCTACTTGGAAAAATATTAAAAAGTCTCAAGCTTAAAATAAAAGTCACTGACAAGACTGTTGCATATAGAAAATCACTGCAATTTGCCGATTATCTTTTTACTAATTTTCTAAAATTTAGATAATCACAGAAAATATAATTTAGTCTACATTCTAGACCTGTGTTTTCCAAAGGGTTAGGTGGTGAGTTTTATGTGGCTCTTTAAATATAAATTAAACTAATTAGATAATATAAAATTAAAAATCAGTTCCTCAGTCACATTAGTGACCTTGTCAAGTGCTCAATTGCCACATGGTTGATGACTATCATATTGGGCCACGTGGATACTAGAACTTTTCCATCATTGCAGAAAGTTGCCCGGAACTTATGGTAACGTCTCAGTATTTATTTCTGTCAAGAGTTTAGAGAAGTTCTTTAGATGACTCTGTCCATAAGCTTTATAATTTATAATGTCAATCTTTATGTTTTGAAGGAAAGAAAAATAAAATCAAAATGCTTGAACATATATGTTTCAGAACCTTGATAAGTTAAATTCGATTTTTTTGACTAGTAACAATATACCAAGATGGTGACGAGTTCTCAAGAAAATAATAAGATTCAGCAAACTGTTACATGAACAGAAATTACTCCTTTAATATTGAGTCCCACAATTTAAAATCCTTAATGGTTGCAAGCATTTTCCAAGTACAAGAAGTGCAGTCGACTTCCTCCCACTCAACACAGATTTCAATGGGTGCAGTCTGTTTGTTTTATAGGCTTAGCTATTAGTGACAAACCCATACATTAACATGGTGGTATGTATATGTTTATTAAGATTATTTCCGCTTTAGCACATTGACAGCAACACTCAATTTTACATTTTTGTGCATTTTGGCCCACATCAGAGTATAATCTAATACTCTTTTCAGCTGTTAGGAATTCAGCCTGAATCAGTACTTTTTGGATTTTATTTTTGTTGCTCTTTGCATTTTCCAACTTCACAGGCAGTAACAATGGGTCTTCTAGATTTATGAAATGTGGGTGCCAAATTTATGTGACTCACCCCCACACTTTTAGCTCCCAGTCCGTCTCCATGCCCTGTTGTTAGCACCAAGAAAAACTAACTCTCCACATCCTCAATTTTTTTGTGTGTTGTTTGTCTCATTGATCGCACTCCCTGCTTTCTGACCCGCTACTGGCTTCCTGGGCTCCAACCTTCTTTTCTCATCTCAGGAGAGTGGAAAGCTTTGCGGGTCCAGAGGGTACCTAGATCAGAGTGGGACCAGCCTCAGCTGCCCTCTGCTCATGATTAGAACATGAGGGTTCTGAAGAGCTTCTAGAATCAGGCATTAGAAAATACCTAACTAGCCATTATTTTGTGGCTGATACAGGCCCTAGCCTTCCCCCGCTCTTCAGGACAATTTCATTTTAAAACATAATTGTCTTTCCTTGACACTGTACCATTGTTGAATTTACTTTGGGCTATCCCACAAGCTTGAACGTCAGGGGGCTTGTATTGCAGTTTCTATCTTTTCCACAGAAAATCGTTCTGAGTCGGGAGGTAGCATGTGGAATTGATCTTTTGTGATTCCATTGAGGCAACCACTCCCAGAAGCCTCTGGAATGCAGAAATAGTTACAGGCTGAGAAAGGAGAAGTTGTATCAACCTACTGTAGAAGACTTTTTCCATCTGCCTGATCATCAGAGTGATTTTCTCAAGATAAATAAATAAATGAATGAATGAATAAATGAATAAATAAAAATGAAAGCTCCTAACATCAATCCTTTATTGAAACTTTACAGTGGTTTGTTTCCTAAGGCCAATAGCATAAAATTCAAACTCCTTTACATGTGCACAAAACCAAACAAGATTTAGCTCCTAACTAATACTTCTGCTATATGTTGATTTAGTGCACAAGAGAATTTAAAAAGAAAAGAAAACCTCAAAGAATAAATAATTTAGTTTCATTGAATTAAATTGATGATTTTTTTTCCTCAAAAACATCTGTCTATTGACTGAGAAGCATCTTACGTTATTATGTTTATTGAATTTCTGTGGTGAACAAGAACACTCCAGGAAGATGGAAAGGATGAGTGGGTTAGGCATCCAAGAAATCTGAATTTTTTTCCCCAACTCCACCTATCATGTGAAATAAGTGTTTTGTGAAAAAAAGTGCTAGAACACTTTATAACTCAGACAATTACAGAAGCACTTTTCTTCTAGACGACTATCCTAATTTGATCCGCAACAGTGCTTTATGCATACATCTTCAAAAAGTATCCCTCTGCTTCGGATATCACTGTATTCCACTGCATGATGGCGCTTTGAATGGCGTGCCATGAACAACCACAGGTGGGTCCTCTTGCAGTATCTTCAAAGGGCTTGAGATTCTCCCTCTTCAAATATCTTCAAGGTTAAGACATTATCTTTTCAATAACTGATGTATACAGAATGTCCTTGCTTTAAATTGCACACAAAGCCTCTCTCTGGCTGGGATCAACATGCTCCCCAGCTGCCCAAGGTCAGGGTCTGTCTGAAAGAAAACAGCCAGGTGCCCCTCCCTGCCTCCAACCACCTCACTCTGGGTCACCTCAGGAGCTGAGGCTGCACAAACAACCCCATGACCTCTAATTCTAACTTGAATCTTCCCTGATCTTTAAACTGTTTAGCCAAGTTAGACGAGACAAAGCCATATATATCACAAGGAGATTCTTAAAGAAAGTGAGCAATAGGAAACATAAAATAATTATCTTTCATAAGGCCGTGCAATGTGACAGAAAGAGCAATAGCTTTGGAATCAGACAGACGTGCATTCCAAAGCTGTGAATGTTGGCCGTGTGATCTTTTTTCAGAAGGCAGTTCTTATGTGCAATATTGAAGTAGGGTTAGCTATTTTGAAAGGTTGTTGTAAAGTGGGCAACATGAATAGCGCTGTATATGGCCCATCAATTGAGGCTGTCGTTATGATAAATGAAGTACTTTAAATTTAATTTTCTTCTCATAGTTGTCAAGAATTCAGTGCCATGGTTCTATTAAAGATCTAGACATTCTTTGCACAGTTTGTGAGAAGCCATGAAAATGTCCTATTTGTTCTAGATTTCACTGGAGAAAGTAATCATCTCTTATGTCATTATTCTAAGAAGGCTGCTGGAGCGAGTGATATTTTAATAGTTGCTTCAATAAAAGAAAAGATAATGCATAATAAAATTATAAGATGAGTGATTCATCAGAGATTTACTGAAATTTGAGAGAAATTCAAAGTTTGAATATATAAAATCATATATACATTTAAGAGCATTTTAAATACAAAAAATTATTTCATTTTTTTGCATAAAATGCAATGAAACTTTATTCAGACTTCCTTAATTGGTATCTAATGTCTCTTCCTGTTCCAGGATCCCATGCAGGACACCACATTTCATTTATTTGTCATGTCTCCTTAGGTTCCTCAGACTTGAGACTTTTGAGTACCGGTCGGGAGTGTTGTACAATGACATTCTATTCAGAGGCGTTGGGTATTTTTTCTTCATGATTAAACTGGGGTTTCCGTTTTGGGGGAGGGAGGTAGCAGGGATGAAGTGCCATTCTCATCACATCATATCAAGGGCTCATACTTATCAATGTGACTTACGGATGGTGACGTTGACCTTGATCACTTGGCTAAGGTAGTGTTTGTCAGGTTTTTCCACTGTAAAGTGACTGTTGTGCGCTTTCTCATACTGTGTTCTTTGGAAAGAAGCCACAATGCACAGCTAACACTTAAAGAGTGGGAAAGTGTTCTCCACCTTCATGATGGCCAAGTTTTTACGTAAATTATTTGGATTTCTTCTGTATGGGATATTTGCCCTCCATCCCCCAGTTATTTGTTTATTCAAAAATATATTTATAAGGCTGGGAGCAGTGGCTCACACCTGTAATTCTAGCACTTTGGGAGGCCGAGGTGGGAGTATTGCTTGAGGTCAGGAATTCAAGGCCAACCTGAGCAAAATAGTGAGACCCCGTCTCTGCAAAAAATAGAATAATTAGATAGGCGTGGTGGTGTGCACCTGTAGTCACAGCTATTCGGGACGCTGAGGTGGGAGGATGGCTTGAGCCCAGAAGTTTGAGGTTTGCGGTGAGCTATAATCATGCCACTACCTTCATGTCCAGGCAACAAAGCAAGACCTTATCTCAAAAACAATGTTTTTATACCAATATTGACTCACAGGTATTTATTTTATACTTTGGGTTATAATCGAATACTACTTCATTTATTTTATTGCTCAAATCGTTCCAGCCTTGGCCACTGGGAGCATTTTCATCGTGGGGTTTATTGTTGTTGTTTTTGTACTTTCTTTGCTTCTGGCACAACAAGATGCTCCAGGCTAATTATGTATATTACCTGCTCTATTTCCATTTCTAGAATCAATCATTCCTCCAGGGAGCCCTGGTTCTTTTGATTGGAGTGTTAGACACCAAGATGTGGGTGTTACATATGCTCATTTCTACTGGGACATTATTGGTGCTACCAGGGATAGGGAACCTGTGGCCTGGGGATCACACGTGGCCTTCTGGATCCCAGAAGGCAGCCTTTTGACTGAATCCAAATTTTACAGAATAAATCCTTTCGCTAAAGGGATTTGTTCTGTGAAGTTTGGATTTGGTCCAAGGGCTGCGCTTGGGGATCTGGAGGGCCACGTGTGGTCGTGAGGCTGTAAGTTTTTAGGCCCTCTCAGCTTACAAAGAAAGGAAACAAATGTGTGTATACTAAGCTTGCACACATGCACAACTATTTTCTGTATGTAACTATCTGTATCTCTAAGTGTTAATGGGTTCACACTGGTGTCCCCAACTCAAGTTCATGACTGGTTTCCTTCCCTTGCTCACAAGTAACCTTCCTCTCCAACAGTGAGAACCTGGCTCCTATCCCTTGCCACTCATGTTCTTAACTGTTCAGTTCCAATGTACTTTTACTGTGTATCAGTATCAGAATTGTTATTCCATTCCCCTGTGGGAAACAACTTTACCAACTACAGTGCCTGGCTTCTTTGCAGTTCCTTCGGTCTTAAAGTCTTGCCAGCTTCATTCATTTTCAAAGGTACTTGGGTGGGTACATTTCCCCTCCTCCAGTGAGGATGCCTTATACATTTGCAGTGCAATCAGACTGTTTATCACAGTCTGCATTCCATTCCAGGATCTCTGGAACACCTAAATGTTGTGCAGTTGTTACTTTTAAAATCTGCCTACATTAAGTTTTCCTCTTTGTGCTGAGAAATTCTTAGGTTTTTGACAAATGCAACTGCAGTATTATACAGAATAGTTCCACTGACTCAAATAATGCCATGTGTTACACCTATTACATGAACTCACTGAACCTCTTGACAGATCTTTTACTATTATAGTTGAATAATACTTCCTTGTATGAATGTACCACAGGTTTTTTTTTTTTTTATCCATTCATCTGTTGTAGGACATCTTGGTTGCTTGCAGTTTTTAGCAGTTATGAATAAAACTGATATACATATACATATAAAAATACATGTATACATATGTATATGTATTCATGTGCCAGTTTGGGTGTAGACATAAGTTTTCAAATAAGATGGATAAATACCTAAAAACAAAATTGCCGTACTGTTTGGTAAGACTCTAGGTTTGTAAGAAACTGCCAATCTGTGTTCCCAAGAAGTGGTCCCATTTTGTAAAACAGTGAGAGAGAAAAGCCTTGCCTTGTCCCTGATCTTTGGCAAAAAGCATCCTGTTTCATCATTAAGTATGGTAGTTTTAGGCGTTTCATAGATGTTCTTTATCAGGTTGAGGAAACTTACTTCTATTCCTCATTTGCTGAGAAATTTTAAAATCATGAAAGATTTTACCAAAAGTTTTTCTGCATCAGTTGATATACTCACATGATTTTTCTTCCTTAGCCTGTTCATTTGGTGGATTATACCGACTGATTTTCTAAGACAGAACCAGCCTGCATAGCTGGAATAAAGCCCACTTGGGGATTTTTGTATGTGTATACACACACACACACACACACACACACACACACACACACACACATAGATATATAGAGAGAGTTGGATTCAATGTTGCTAGTGTTTCATAAAGGATTATTGAATCTTTGTTCATGAGAAATATTGATCTGCAGTTTTTATTTTTATAATTTATCTATTGGGTTTATTATCAGGGTAATGCTTACCTCATAGACTGAGTTAGGGGGTGTTCCCTCTGCCTCTATTTTTTTGAAGAGACTGTGGAAAACTTGTACAATTTCTTCTCTAACTGCTTGGTAGAATTCACCACTGAAGCTATGAAGACCTGGATCTACCTTTTTTTGGAAGCTTATTTATTATTACTTCAATTTCTCTTATAGGTACAAGACTATTCAGGTTATCTATTTTTTTCTTATGTGAGTTTTGGCAAATTGTTTCTTGTAAGGAATTCTTCCATTTTATCTAGGTTATCAAATCTGTTAGCATAGAGTTTTCATGATGGATATCTATTGTCCTTTTAATATCCATAGTATCAGTAGTAGTAACCTGTCTTTCTTTTCAGATATTTGTAAATTGTGCCTTCTATTTTTCCTTCATTAGTTCATTTTAATTAGATTAAATGCTAATTAATTTTATTGATCTTTTCAAAGAACCAGCTTTTGGTTTCATTGATTTTTCTCTATTGTTTTCCTGCTTTTAATTTCATTGATATCTGCTGTAATTTTTATTCTTTCTTTTCTTCTGCTAATTAATTTGGATTTTCTTTTCTTTTTCTAGTTTCTTAAGGCAGCTTAGGTTGTTAATTCTACATTCCTTTCTTTTTAAAATACGTATATTTAAATGCTATAAATTTGCCTCCACACACTACTACTTTCACTGTATCTTATAAATTTTGATAAGTTATAATTCCATTTTCACTTAATTCAAAATATTTTAATTACTCTTTAGACTTATCTTTGCATCCATATATTATTTAGAAGTGTGTTATTTAATCTTCAGATATCTGAGGATTTTTCAGCTCTTCCTGTTATTTTTTCTACTTTAATTGGTATTCTGAAAGTTTATTTTTTTATGTATCAAATTATTCTGTCCTCACAACTACCTTGCAAGCTAATTACTAGTATTTTTCCTATTTTACTGATGAGAAAATGAAAACATTATGCAACTCTTCCAAGGTCTCACAGCTGGTAAGTTGTGGAGGTGGATTTCAGATGTTTGAGTTAATTGGAGATCTGCTAGGACAAGGAATAGATTAGTATCAACTGAAAAATATTTAGAGACAGTTGCTATCCAGGTGGAAAAAAGATGAAGCCTTCAATTGAATTCATTTTATGGTGGTGGAAGAAATGGGCAAAGTTGAAAGATATTTCTAAAGTAAAACTGAAGGGATTTAGTGACTAGTTGAGTCACTTTTCCGAGGGCTGGTGGGAATGGAAGTTGATGATAACTCAAACTTTATAATCTGGAAATTTGGGTAGATGGTGACATCATTACCCGATATAAGAACAATTTGAAACGGATTGAGAGAGAAATAGAGATGAAATTAGTTCAACTTGGGGCCTGATGAATTTGGGTTCTTACTAAATACCCACATGGAGATGTATATGTTGTTTTCAGAAGATAATTTAAATGTAGAGACATAGGTTTGGGAGTCGCTAAACTAGTTAAATTAAGTTTTAGTTAAATCAAGCAAGTAGACACAATTTTCTAGACAGTTAAATATATTTGACGTGGTAAATACATATTGAAGCTTTAGGGTAAAAGTTATGGTAATTTCTGTTTGCTAAGCAAGATGATGAACTTCTTTAAATTTTATTGGATGATGATAGCTAACATGGGGTGATGCTTACCATGTGCAAAACCTTGGTCTAAGCATTTCACAGGTAATAATTAATTTTTACAGGCACACAAGAGGTTGTTATTAATTTTTGCCCTCCTTTTTAAGATCTCTCACAAACTATTTTTTCAATGCATTCTTCCAAGCATCTGCTAAAAATACATCAGAATTGGCTCCAAAGTTAAAACTCTTTGGCAATCCAATTGGTGTGGGAATTGTTATGCTGATAGACCAACCTTGGCCTTTTAAGCCAAGGCAGAAGTATTTGGATAATTTCTTTAAACTTTTAAAGTGGAAATCATTGACGATATTTATTATACTCCAAATCAAACAACTTAGTCTGGTTTTCTGAGGTAATATGGTTTTAAAAAATGGACTTTTAAAGTGTCTGACGATACATTTCTCACATTGTTATATTAAAAAAAAGAAAACTTTCATTTTCCAATCATAACTTTCCTGTTCTTCCCACTCACTCCCCAAGAATTTTATCCAGCACATCAGCCATGCCCATGGTGAAGTTTCCTCAGGCAGTTGTAGGCACAGGATTGAAGAGCTCTGTAAGCTTTATTTAGGAAACTTTTCCCTGAATTGCAAGGCGTGTTTCCACCTCTGTAACCAAGGAGAAAATTTAGATTAGCTCTACTTCTACCCAAGGGGAATGACAGTACCTTGTGTTTAGGGAAGTTTCTAGAAAAGAGGAATTGGGAAAGATTAAGTTAATTAAGATTTTGGCTTTTCTTAGGGTTGTACTATCTGAGGTAATGCATGTATTAATTAACTCAATTTAGTCATTCCACAATGTACATATATTTTAAAACATTGTGTTGTATGGAATAAATATATATAATTTTATTTGTCAATTTAAAAAATAAAATATTAAAAAAATTTCTTCTTTTTTTTTAAGTGAAAATGTACTGTATGATTCAATTTAGTTCAACCATCCAGGCACAATCCCAAAACCCAAGTCCATTCATTATATCTCTGGATAAAAAATATTTTTTCTCAAAATTGGGTTTTGTAGGGAAGAAAGTTTTCTATGGAGCAAGAGAGTTGACAGTTAATAGGAATAAAGAAAGTAGGCTGTATTCTGGAGTCTTCTTTATGGAAACAAGGGAAAATACAAGACACAAAGTGGGCCCTAGAAATGGGCCCCTAAGGCTGAGCAGAAGAGAGGCTGTGTGTGGAATTTCCCTCATGTAGTGACAGGGATTAGTATTGTTTTATTTTAATTAACCACTCTTTTCAAAAATTATTTTTTATTTGATCTTTTTTTTGAGGTCAGGTGATGATTTCCTACCAAAGGAGTTTCAAGGAAGGCCAGCTTCCAATTTCAGAGCTTTTTGGACTTTGGGATTGTGACTATGGAAATGTGGACCTGTTTATTCACAAAAGTACAGCATACAGATTAGAAAAATTTTAAAAGGGCAACCTTCTGTGAGGTGTAGATGCCTCTATATCAGACATTTCTCTCTGTCCAGTTTGCCTAATTGAGAAGACTAGGATGCAGCAATATTCTAGCTTCAATTTGGTACCAATTTCTTACACTATGTTTATGAGTATGTTTCAAAAGAAGATGAAAGGAGAAGAGAAGGAAGAAAGGAAGGAAGGAAAGGGAAGGGAGGTAGATCAGTAAAGTACAAGAAAGGGGGGGGAGAGAGAGAGAGAAGGAGATGAATTATTTTAAGGGTCTTAACTAAACTAAGGCACTGATCTAAATAGAAAGCTATTTAGATTCAGGGAATAGAAAAGATATAATCTATGTCATGACAAACTTTCTACATCCAACTTTGAACAGATCAGTGGCTTTTAACCTGTGTTCCTTTCAGTCTTTGAAAGTGTGGTGAGTGGGGTGGAGAGGGGGAAGAAATGATACCAAGGGTTGGAGTACAGTGAGAGAGTTGGACTGGATTTTGGACTTTCTCCCGACATTTAAACAAGACAGTTTAGTCTTTTCTTGTCAGCCTTCATTTGCATAGAGTTTCATGATTTTTCTCTTTCTTCTAATTCTTTAATGAAAAGCTATTAGCCTGTTTCAAATATAGAGCCGTTCAATTATTTCATCATCTAAAAATTCAGTAAAAGTTTAATTATTGGTAAGTGTATACCACGTATTATTAAATAGATACTGCTTCTACAATGTAAGAGCATCAGCTAATATCATAACTAAAAAACACGATCGTATAGCCCGTTGATAATCTGGATCTCTTCTTCATTTTAAAAATTGGGAAACTGTCTCAGAGGCATCATGATTTGAAGAATGTTGGTTAATGAGAAATTAGAAGAATTTTAAGATCTAGAAATTTCTTCACACTTACTAAATATTGTATTATAGTAAAACTTGTTTTATTTTTCTTTTACAATTTCTTTTACAATGTTTGATAAGGACAATAATCCAAAACTTTGAAATAAGGCAAAAGAGGGAAAGGCATGTCTTTTCAATGTATATTCATGAATTGTTTGACAGGCTGACACAGGATTACGTAATTATCTAGGATAATTTTATTAGGGCCCCAAAACTGACTAGTTAACCTGTTGACTTGCAGATTTCTGTTTGGTGGAAAAGATAATTATAAAAGTTATGGTTTTGCTGCCTTGTAGAAACAGTTTTGTATCTAACCTAGTAATCTTACTTAAAATTTCTAACTTTTTACAAAAAGGTTAATAAATACACATTTCCTCATATGTTCTTGGCACAATGTTTAGCATCTCACCGTGGGCAAATGACTTAATACATTTTTAACATGTATTAAGGCTATATTCGCAGAAGAAATGTGTTTTTAACATTTTGAAAATTATACTTTATTTCACCAGGATGCACACATAGACTCCCTGCTGGAACCAAATAAACTAGGCTGTCCGAGAAATCTACCTCGTGTGCCAGTTATGCCCAAGCCCACCTCATTGGGCCCTTGGAGGGAATCTCAATTGGGAATTAGACATAAAACATTACCTTCTGTCTCTCTCTCTCTCTCTCTGTCTCTCTCTGTCTGTCTGTCTCTCTGTCACTCTTCCTGACTCTAAGAGGGTTTTTGCTTGCTTGTGTCTGTTTCTTGTCCAAGTTCAATTCTGGGTTTTTATACATGGCCAATAAATTATCCCACACTGGTGGCAACAATGATTGGAAAGTTAAAGCACGGAACAGAAAAACTCACCAGTCTAGGCCCCAAAGGTATAAAATAATTTTCTCCTGTGTCTGAGATTATGAAACTGAAACTGATTAATCGTTTGCCTATCATTAGGGAAAACCTTTAGCTTTCGTGTGTGTGTGTGTGTGTGTGTGTGTGTGTGCACGCGCGCGCGCGTGTAACATTTTCCTACTTCCAGAAGATATTAATAGATTAATAAATTGTATTATAACTCAGACTAAAAGAACCTCTTCATATTAGCTTATGGAAATTAAGAGATAATTCCATAAATATAATAGTCTTTCATACTTACCAGAAAATTAAGATATATAATATTTTCTGTTAAGAAAGAGCCTTCTCAAAAAAATTGCTAAGGAGCAATTTTATATAGCAATCCCAATTTACATGATCAAGATGAATCCTTGGGCTAATAAGAATGGCTTAATAATTTTGGTTTAAAAAGAAAAGCTACAGCTCTTTCCTCTGATTTTATCAGCATTGGCAATAAGTTTTTCTTTTACAACATTTAATATTTAGATTTATTTCTTCATTAAGATTGTAATTAATTTGACCTTTCTTAATCTCTTATAGTGATTTATTGATTTGAAATGTTAATATTACTTAATGATGTTTAATGCTTAAGATAACGATGTTTAAAATAATGAATTTTAATTTTATGGTTACTGTAATGTTTAAGATAATAAAATATATAAAAATACAAAACTTTGTTCAACTTAATTGAATTATTATTCTGACAATTTTCATATCAACAGTAATTATGTTCTGAAGTGTGTTCACTTAAACATAATTTCCAAGAAACTTAGTTAATTTAAAACTTTGGACTGATACTAGAGTTAAGGAATGTAATTTCAAAGTAAGATAAAATACCAATACACAGTTTTTTTTTTTTTACCATGTGGAAGGTATAAGAGGGGTACATGTGGATTGCTTTATCTGAAGGTCTGCTTTATGTGTGATGTAGGGTTCCCAAATTTCTTCTTCACTGTTCTCCCTGTAAAGTAGAGATTAGTTATTTTGGTAATATTTGTAATTAATAGCAGTAGTTTGGAATATTTATGGCAAATTATATGTGTTTAAGGGAATAGGATATATTTAGGCAAATTATTATTAATATGAATGGTTTAGGTACTGTATACATTACCTAATAGATTGGCTATTTTAATTGGAAATTGGAGATGTTTCAGGTGAAACATTGATCAAGTCTTTATGAAATAGTAAAATATTGTACCCTAATGCAGAATTTTACTCTTCTCTGTTTTGATATTATTGGTTACCGTAATAAATGAAACATAGTCATTTAGTTTCATCTCAAGGTATTTTTTGCTTTCCTTTAACACTTGCTTAAAGGTTCTGCTATAAATCATTAACCATACTAATGACTTTTAAATCTTGTTGTTTCAAGAGTTTCTGTTTTTGGTTCAGAGGCAGATGATTTTATGAAAGCTGAAGGCTAACCCATAATCCAGTAACGAGTATTAATTACATAGGCTTGAAAAAAATACATGAGGAAGCCTGTAATGCTAGCACTCTGGGAGGCTGAGGCGGGAGGATCACTTGAGCTCAGGAGTTCAAGACCAGCCTGAGCAGGAGTGAAACCACGTCTCTACAAAAAAAAAAAATAATAATAAAAATAGGAAAATTAGGTGGTCATGGTGGCATGCTACTTTGCAGGCCAAGACAGGAGGATTTCTATCCTTTCCTTCAATACAAACTCTAGCCTCAAATGCAAAAGGGACAAATGGGATTTGGAGTAAATTAAGTGAAAATAGAAATTATCATTAGTAATTAAAGAAAAATAGTACTAACAACTCATTTGTTTAAAGCAGAGTATTATTTTATGCCCTGGAAAGAGGGTGAATGATCATCATTTAAATTGCCTTTAATTGTATCTTTTCACTATTTCTTTCCCTAAGATTCTGTATAGATCTTGTACAGAAGTCCAAACTCAAATGAACACCATTTGCTTACATTACTAAGGTCTTTAAAATTTTAAATAGATTTAAATATTTACTTCCATGAAAACTAAATGCCCAGAGACCTACATGTCTCCACAGGAAATAAGCTTAATTCATATTTTCCTCAAACACTTGCCAAAACCCTAAACTTAAACCCATTTTGCAATACATGTAGTAGGTAACATTTTCTTTTGCATGTCTCTTTTTGCCTTTTCTAGCCATTATTTTAGCCAGAAGTGCCTGTATTTTGAAAAGATCAAAGTCTTATCTGAAATAAAGGGAAAAAAAACCTTGCGAGATTTCATTCTGAGATTCAGAATATCAGTCAAGGTATGGTAAGACAGATAATTTAGAGCAAGCTTTGAACTTATCGATGTCTATCTGAACTGAAAGGAGCATTTGCACACTTGGAGTCTCTCCTAGTGATTAAATAATTTAATTTTAATTTAAAATTCACTGTAAGGAATTGTTGCGAAAAACGGTGGATTTCAATGTGTCATTTTTCTTCTTTCTATTGTTTTAATGGCATAGTAAACTATGTGTAAGGTCAACATGAGGAGAGACAAAAAATAAAAGTTTATAAATGTGGTCATTTTGTCCTCAAACCAGGGAAACAAATGACAATGTTGGGATTAAAATTGTGCATTTTATATAATTTCTTCTGCTTTTAGTCACATTATTATCTGAGATCTTTCTCCCCTCTGGCTTTCTTGGGAATTGTTTTCTTTTTACACGTGACATACCATTTTAAATGTTACCCACAACCAGCATTAGACTTTCATGGGAATTTTTATTGCTTTTTTGTTTTGGAAAATGTAAGCCTCGAAATGAAATTAATTTCTTTTAGAAGGTAGAATCTATCAAGGCAAGGACATTCAAAAGGGAAATACTTGAAAAGGGTAATTGATAGGTGAGTTCCCTAATAAGCTTGATTCAATTTAAAATTAATTTAGCAAATGATACGTACATGGTACTCTGTGAAACAGCAGAGAATATGAACATAGAAAAGTCATTATACTGTTTTATAGGAAGAGAGATGGAAACCATTAACTAATTAAAATAAAAGAGTAAGCTAAGTGCTAAATTATTACATATACAACAAAGGCTAGGGGAATCATAGGATATGTCAATTAGTTTCAGAAAAGGCTCAGGAACATATGCATGGAGGACATAATGATAATAATTTTCTGAGTTGAATTTCATGGGGAGGGTAGGAAATTCCAGGAGGCCAGATGGTTTATGTAAATGAATGGTGGTTGGAAAGTCTTGGTTATATTCATGAAACGACGAATTCCATAGGATTGGGATGTTGGGTGCTTCTGTGAACATGGAAGAGAAGATGTGGGTGCGAAGGAGAAAGTGTGGAATGGTCATTTGTGTCTTCCTTGTGCCAAGCATTGTGATTTTACTTTTTATACCAAAAGAGGCCTTAAAGATTTTTGAAAAGACAATTGACAGAATCAGACATTTATGCTTTGGAAAGGTTGGTTGTAATAAAATGTAGAAAATGTTGTAGAGAGAGAGATAAAGACTGTATGGTGAACTTAAAGATTTTTTCTATATAGACTAAACTAAGAGCCTAAAATAGAAAATTATTTTTCAAAGAGAAATAATGTGACACAGTTAACAAACATTATAGTGGAAAAATTGATGGGATTTGGTGGCCAATTAAATGTGGGATATAAGGCAATAAAATAATTTGATAGAATTCTGAGCTTTTGAGCCTGGGTTACCCAAATGTCAATGGAGGATGTGATGGCTTTTGCAGAGATAGGAAACATTGAAGATATGGTATGTTTTTGAGGAAAGTAATTTTATTTTTTTTAATTTTTAAAAATTTCTCATTTTTAATTATTATGGATTCATAATAGTTGTATATATTTAAAGGGTACATGTGATGTTTTGATACTGTCATATAATGTGAATTAATCAAATCAAGGTAATTGGGGTATCTATCACCTCATGCATTAATTATTTCTTTGTGTTAGGAACATTCCGATTCTACTTTTTTAGTTATTTTAAAGTATACCCTAATTTATTGTTGATTATAGTCACTTTGTTGTGCTATCAAATATTGTGCATTTTATCTAACTATCTAACTATATTTTGCACCCATTAACCATCCTCACTTCATACCCTCTTCCCTACCAC
>RJWJ010028380.1:0-21632 GCA_004363605.1 Indri indri | reverse complement strand
ATTATCACATAGTTAACAAAATGGAGGCCCTGTTAGCAAAATAGAAAAGGGAGAATACTTTTTGCCACATTTAGCAAATGTAATCAATGCAATTAAACCTAAGATGTTTATACATTATATCTGTAAGCATTAAACTATAATATAGGCCTGCAGACAGTACCTGAGTCTTGCCCTACTTTCATAATATAGGTTGGACAGAGTTCTGTGATGGTAGAGCATGAACTATAGTATCTCTGGATAAAAAACAAAACAAAAAAAGATTGCTTTTTCAGTCCCCAAAATATTAAATATACAGATGAAACTCCCCAGGCCACCAGAAAAAAAATAAATGTTTTGTGGAATTGGCTTCTAATTAAATCAGAAAGTGAATTTCTCTGTCCCATCCAATTTGTACTGAATCAAAATGTGGAGGAGCGGATCCCAGCCATTAACATTTAGTTTTCCAGATACCATGGGGCAACTAGGTTTTGAAAGCACAACTCTGGAGTAAAGGTGCTTAACCAGTTACTTTGGATTTGAAATCTCCGGTAAGTCTGGTAGAAAATGAAGTAATTTTATCTGGCCTCATATTTAAATACTCCCAGCCTTAGGCCACTGGTAATTGAATTTTTTCTCCTCCTGCCTTTTTGCTTTCTTCTTCACTTCTCTTCAACATCCTATTGCACTACTGACTTCTGTCACAATTCCTACGGATTTCCGGCTCCTATCACTTTTATTATCACTACCTGACTCTCATGTTCAACTTCTTAACAACCTCCCTTACATCTTAATAGGGAGCAAGGTCATTGTCAATACCAACACCTGTACTGCTCTATGCACAATGTATTAAAAGAAAGAAATCCAGAACAGATTGTCCATATGCATGGATATACTTCCTCATACGAGCAAGTTCCATAATGATTAACACTGGAGACAGCAAATGGAATGAATTCAAAATTAGCTTTTTTATGAAATTAGAATTTCTGAAATTCCTAATTGTTTATATACACATTTTATTAAAAGTAAGATTTAGAGTGTATTATTTATTTGATTCCAAAATGTGCATGTTCTGCAGTTTTAAGAAACAGAATATTTTAAAGGTGTAAGAACAAATAGTTTTCATCCTTTGCATAATAACTATCTAAGCCAGAGAGGCAGCATCATATGTTTACCATGATTGGGACCATTGGGAGCTAGGATTAAATCCCAGCTGTTTACCATCTGCTTAATCAGGATCAAGTTAATTAACCTGTTTTACTATTTGTTTTGACAGGTGTGAAATGGGTCCATCACCTCTTTCTCAAGATTATTATGAATATTAAGTAAGATAATAGTTTCTGTATGAGCACTATCAACATTATTACATAATTATTTTATGTTTAAAGACAAAAGGGGTAGTTTATATTAAACTATGTATTTAAATTATTATTCTGTATAGGTGCATTAACTGTTTTTAAAAACAATGTAAATGTGCCTCTCAAATACAGTTAAACATCATCAATTTTAAATTTGTAAGGAATAAAAATAGTTTAAAATATTATACATATATGTCTGATATTTGCCATGAAATTCTTGAGTTTATAAGTAAAGAATTGTCAAGATTATTTCCTCTCAGGAATCAGGTCCTTGATGTGAGTACTTGCAATCCTGTGCACATGATGTCCAGCATTTATTCATTAATTAGAATATTGAAAACTACTCAGACTTTAGCTCAAACTCAAGCAGAGTAAGAAAGGGTGATAAACTTTTGAACAGATTGTATCACCAATCACTACTAACCCTAATGTTAGTTTTTCTTTTCTTTTTTTTTTTTTTTTAAATTAAGACAGGGTCTCACCATACTGCCCTTGCTGGTCTTAAACTCCTTGCCTCAAGAGATCATCTGGAATATGTGGGACCATGGGAGGGTGCCACCACCTCCCCTGACTCCCCAATATATGCCTTCTTTTGTAATTGAAGGGAGATTTTGATTAGCCCTGTGCCATCTATGAAAGAGGGAAGAAGATGAGACTTGGACTTGAAGTACTGATGTACACAGTTTCTGGGGAGGTAGGAAGACAAGATTTCAAACTGAGCCATTCTGCCATCTTTTTTCCTGAGAGCAATAGCGGCACAGGACCCTCTTTGCCTTGGTCTCCACTACTGAATGTTTGTGTTCCCCCAAAATTCATATCCCCAAGGTGACTGTATTAGAAGGTAGGGCCTTAGGAATGTAATTAGGTTTACATGAGGTCATGAGGGTGGAACCCTCATTATTGGATTAGTGCCCTTATAGAAAGAGGAAGAAACATAAGAGCTTCTCTCTCCATCATGTGACGATACAGCAAGAAGATGGCCCTCTGCCAGAAAGAAGGCCCTTTCAAGAACTGAATCTGCCATCACTTTGATCTTGGATTTTCCAACTTGCAAAACTGTGAAATAAATATCTATTGCTTAAGCTGCTCAGTCTATGGCATTTTATCTCAGCCTAAGCTATTTAAGACAGCTTTATACAAGAGTGTGATGTATTTTCCCTTCTTGCTTTTAGAAGAGGAGGGAAAGACATAAGTTGTCCTTCTCTAACCAGGATAACCATTCTTTGAGCCTTCCTATGGCACAGATAATTAGGCACTATCTCTCTGTCTGTGATGATTAATAATACTCTCTTCAGTTTCTTTGACTTGGAGATAGAGTGGAATGCCCTGTTCTTCTGAATATATTTCTGGAAAGGCCTCAAGGTACTTTGACTGACAAACTTACCAAATCCCTAAACTCTCAGACTTTTTAAACTGATGATGGAGAGAAGTCTTTCCAAACATTAAGAGAGAAGCATGTCTTACTACTTGCCAATACCTTCTCATCAGAGCTAGTCCTTCCATCTTAATCACTGTAACTCAGGAGTCTGGGGAGTCCGTGTTTCCCCATGTCTAGAGCTCTTATTGACACTCACTGACACAAATTTATTCCAAATTTCTGGGATACTCCATGTCTTTATAAATACATACCTTGGATTAGGAAGTTAATAGATGGAACTTGACTTCCAATGTGCTCACAGTGTACTGTGATCATTTATAACACAGCACACTGAAGTTTACTTTCTGTAACACCCTGGCTGTACTCAGGAGTTTAAGCCAATAGTGTCTCATTAGGAAAAGAGGCTGTGTTCTTTCAGGATACAGTCTAATAGAGAGTCTCAGATTTTATACTTAGCCCTGATGGTCTTGCCTACCTTCATTAGCATCCTTGTCTGAAACATCTGTAAAACCTGTGGTAAGTTCTCTGTTCTATCCAGCCGGGCATGTCCATGATTTCATATATTACGTCCACACATTTAAAGTGAGAACCCCGCTCAGTCTAAAACATCTTATGAATTTCAGAGAATCATGAAACATTATTAGACAAAACCTAAACACAGTCTTTCCACTGATAAACCGAGGCCTTTAGGAGCACAGAAAGCTGTTCTTCAAGTACAGACAACTGTATGTTCTGGGGTCCTGACTCTGGAAGCCTGTGCACAAATGATTGTGACTGTAAAATAATATGATATAAACCTAACTAGTTTCATAGCCCATTTAAAACCCTAAAGTTCACAGAAGATTTTGTTCACTTCCTATGAGTAGTAACAATATCTGATAATCCACTTCCCATGAAACTTCTCTAAGCCAAAGAATAGCTTTGAAGAACTTGCCTTGAAGATGTTGAAAAATGATTATTTTTCACCCTTTCCAAAATCTGTAGAGCCTCTGGAAGGCAAAAATACAAAATTTTATCTTTGAACTACTCCCCCCTATCATGACCCTCTTTTGATGATGATATATATCCTTACAAGGATGGCACACTTTAATCCTTCTACAGGTCCCTTGTGTCTACCTACAACAAAGGTCTTGTTTCTTCCTGATATTGTTCACCGCATGAACTTCAATGGATACCTAATGCTATTGAGCTAATTTGCAATATGTTTTGAAAGGCCAGGTACAGAGAGAACAGATCAAAATTTCATCAACCAACTATGCAATAAACTAGGTATCTCTTCAAAATTGTAAGAATCACCAATGTTGTAGCCTTTCAATTGATTCCCCACCCCAGGCTCATAAATGAAATGTTTCACGTTAGGCCCGCAAAGACCCTGCTTATACCAAATATGAAGTCCCAAGGTGTAAAACCAGAAAATGCAGCAAAAACGTTCTGTGCATTAAAGAACTGAAAAGACCCTAATCTAAATGATACTGTTTTCTAAAAGAGAGATTCTGTTCTTCTGTCTTAGGGAGAAAGAGAGAGGTATAATAACATTGCTAATTCTGATCAGGGTCTCAGTGGGTGGGAGCTGGATACTATTTAGGTAAAATTTAGTTTCACTCCCTAATTTGTTCCCTTTACTAAAGAGTGTTACTGCACAGTTTTCAGTTGAGAGCCCAGTGGTCTCGTCAATATACTCCTGTATGACTAAGGGAAATTCATTTTGGCTCTTCAGAGATTTTAGGATTAACCATTTAGCTTTTGGCCCCAGTAAGCTTCAAAATTTGAAAATACCATGAGAGACAAGTTGGCCCTACATATCAAGGTTCATAATTTCAGTTCTGTGCAACTGTGAAAGTCTCGGTTGTGTTGTTATGTTACTCATAAGGTTCAAGTCTAAAATCTAAGCCTTTAGTTGTAAGGTATTGTGGGTAGAAAAATGGCAAGTGGCTATAAATTCTCACTGTCAATTTGACATTCTCTCTGTGACTTTCAATTTGTGTCTATTTTATCTCCAGATCTTTGTGCTTGGAAGTTCTTTGTTTCCTAAATCCCTTAAGACCCTAGAAGATCACATGTTACTTTAGAGAAGATTCCAACCTAGCTTCTAATCTCTTATTCAGTCAAACTTCGACAAATATCTGGTAGAGAAAACTATCATATGTTCAGGATTGCCAAGTCTCCAATTTTGTCACATCAGCTCTGCACAACCAATAAAAGATTTCCTGGCAAACCTTTCTGTCAGCTGGGTTCTCTGCCTGGGCCAAACCTCAACCATACTCCACACTACACCCAAAATAAGCAATCCCCTGTAGGGGAGGAAGTGTCTGTAATCTTTAGCTTACTTCTGAGAAGTGTTCGCTCTCTGAAATTTTAGTGAATATAACCTCTGCATCCACAGTTAACTGATAACATTGATTATATTATTTTAGTGACATAGTGGGACTGTTGATCTTCCATAACCTACTAAATCTACTCAAAAGCAGAAATCTTACCAATGAGTCAAATTGAACATCCCAGTGGATTTGCATCAATCCTACACTACCTCTCTGTAGTGTTTGACACTATCTGGAAATCTACATGTTCCATCCACATGTCTCTTCCAGAATTTATTTCACTTCCTGTATTCCTCATCTCATTGAATACTATTCCTGAAATAGTACTTGTTATACCTCTATGTATTTCTATCCTTCACTTATTTAGGGTTCCACTCAAAGTTGTGAACTTTTTATTCATTTGACATATAGATGTTCATGAGGAATCTATGTATATTAAATGACAATTCAAATAATCAAAATAGAACTTGAAATGAGTTCATTTCCTTTATAAGGATAGGGAACATAGATTATAGAAACTTTTTCATTTTCATTTTGAAGTCTATATCTCTACATGAAGCAGGCCATAGGATCCCCAGGAACTTCCCCTGTATTTATATGGGATGTATCTCCTGTTCCTCTCATATAGGCCATGTTAAGAAATTAAAGCTACCTACTGATTTCTAAATATATATTGTGAAAAAATATGTCCTTGAGGACATTAATATCTAGTAGAAAAAGGAAGGTGTTAATAATTTTGCAAACTAACATAGAGAATTACACAGTAGGTGAGTTGACATAATAACAAAAGAGTATGCAAGTATGTACTGGAAAATTTCTTTAGTCCCTATTCTTCAAAAATATAGGTCATTATCAACATAAACAGATTAAAACCCAGTGCCAGTGGTTGATTACATTTGGGTCGGCAAATGCAACGTGGAGTTATCAATATTATTTGTATAAATCTACCTTATTCCATAAGATGCATCTGTCTTTTCTACTCGAAAAAATAAAAAAAAATATGAACATGTGATAGAAATAATCTTACAAACATCTTCAACATTTTTGTGGAAGTACAAATTCTTATAATATCTGTATGTGTGCAGTATTTAATTTTTATGTATTATTTCTGTAGTAAGTTGGAGCTGTAACAATTTCCATTTAGAACATTCAATTAGAACACCTTTTGGGGTATAAGGTGGAAGCTAATATGGGATTTACCCACTTGAATTCCAAAATAATGCTAGGAGATGGAGAAATAATCACAGTGTTTTTAAAATTCTGCTGCTCCCTACATGAGAATTCTATTAGAACATCTTTTATCACATGGACCTAGGCACTTACTTAGATTGGCGGTTCAGAGTGGTAATTTAGGTAAGGTTCATATGAACTGTTATCTCTGAGTCAGTATTTAAATAGTCTTTGAAAAGTTTATTGTTTACCTACATATATTAAATATTGCCATAATAATTCCTTAAGAAAAAGAAAGTTCAAAAACATGTAATGGTTCAAAGTATGTCTGAGTCAGACTCTTGAGTTAGGGTCAGGTGCTTGAATTATTCTACCTGGAACTGAATTCAAATTCACTACACTTGCAATATTTTGCCTAAATAAACAGCCCTTTTTAAGCTTTCCTTACTATGTTGATGTAATATGTTAATAGTACCAGACTAACACAATTTTTTCAATTAATTGAAACGACCTATGCAAATGTTCAACGCACTACTTGACACAGAGTAAACATGCAATGCATGCTAACAAAAATAATAAAAGTCATTGGCAATAAAATTGAAAAGTGATGTTGAGATTATTAGTAAAAGATTTACCATTCATGTATACATTCTATTGACATTAGCCACTTGCATCAAAAAAAGGCTTATCTTTTCTCTTTGCTAATTACTTTGTCTTCACATCTATTATTATAAATAATCAAGCAGTTTCATTTTCTACTTTTGGAAATATTTTAATGGAGGAAATTGAGCTGCAATCTTTTAAGCACATGTTTCTCTATTGTGAATGAAAGAATATATTTAGTATTCAGTTCTTCTGGGTCAACGATCTAGCTATTTCTTTCCCATCTAAATTTAGATTTTTCAATCCACTGTTTCTGCTACTACCCCCCACGACACCCAAAGTATAATTTTGTCTTTCATTACAGGCATTCTTAATGCTTTCATTTGATCTCAATGCTATATTTATCTTGGATTTTGCTCTACCTCTAAAATGTAATGGGCTAATTTTAGGACTCTACTGAAGGGTTGAAATGTGTTACTTCTAAATTTACCCTCTCAGTAAGTTTTCATGAATAATAGAATTTAGTATTCCTTCTCCATTTTCTGGTTATAACCACTATTAAAACACTATATTCTTAGGGAAAAAAAGGTCTTTACATTTAAAAACCTGTTATATAAAGATTCCAAAAAGTGATATTAAATATACACACATCATTCCAAGTTTCTAACTGAAGTCTTCCTGAAATGACCTAGATAGACTAGTTTTGACATAGTCTTAGTTTTTTAAAAAAGCAACACCTATAAAATTTCATCCTGTAGAAATTATCATCATATTCATACATTTGTAGTAATTTTACTCTAAATGTGCTTTACATGGTCTTTTGAATGTCACACACAGATATGTTATTGTACGAGTCATACACCTCTTTGTGCTCAGAGAAATGACTCTCCTCTCCTCGGTTTTTTCTCCTCCCATTCATTTGGTCAGGTTCTCATAATACTGGAACCTCTAATTGGAGAATTATCAGCATATCTGCATATCTGCATATCTGAGCAGCATATCTGAGCAGAGCAGTAAAAATGCATTAGAACCAGTCCATTCACATGCAAGTGAAGAGGGATACCAATAACATAGATACAAGTTATTAGAAAAGTCATAAAAGTCTCAGGCAATTATTTGTTATTAGATATCTATAGAAAGGATATAATTAAAACAATTACCAAAATTGTTAAAAAAATTGTCCTATGCCAAACGTGTAGAGTTGCTTTATATTTGGCAGCATTGACATAACAATTTAGTGGAGGAAAAGATGGGCTACATTACGTCGAGCGTAAATACAGACAGATGTACAGAAACAAACATAACAACACATACCACATGATCCCTACCCTATGTTTACATTTTAAAAGTAAAACCATAAAAGTTTTATCACAGAATATAGTGAATAATATGTTTGTCATATTGAAGTAACTTAATTTTTTTTAAAAAAACACAAAATAGACAAGCATAAAAGAATATATTATATATGACACTACATTGAAATTGAATATTTCTATATATCAATAATCACTATACAATACAAACAGGAGAAAATGTATTTAAACTTCTAAAGATAGGAAGCTAAAATATATAAAATTTCCTACATATTAAAAAGTAAAACAAACACCAAGTATACAATTCAGTGAATATGAGAAAATATAAATTACTAAAAATAATAAAAATATTGCTGAGCTTTACTAGAAATAAGACAAATGAAAATTAAAAACACACAAAAAAAAAAACCCATACCACACTCATTAATACCCCACTTCTACAAATAATCATGAATCCTTAGTTTCTAATTATACCTCCTTTGTTATATAGCCCAATTCATGTTCATCTTACCATCTAGAAAACCATCTGGATGAAATATTTTTTGATCTAATACAGTCATCCCAGGTAATCTTCACTCCCAAAGGATGAGTCAAATTTAGTATCATTTCTGTCTTATTGAATAAAATAGCAATATTGAAAGTTTATAAAATTTTTTAAGATTTTTTTATCAGCCCCATTATATGGACTTTCTTGAAGAATCAACTATGAAAGCTCAAAAATAATGTGTATTCTGTGGTTGTTGTACATGTTTTACTATCAAAATCATTTAGTTATAGTTGATTGATAGTGTTCAAATCTTCTTTGCCCTTATTTATTTATTCTTGGTCCAGCTGTTTCAAGAATTGCTGGAAGACTAATGTTAAAATATCCAGCTGTGACTGTCAATTTCTATAGTTCTTAATTTAGATTTGTCAGTTTTTGTTTCAATGTTTTTAAAGCTCTAATATTATGTACATACATATATTGAGGACTGTTATATTTTCTTTGTGAATGAACTCTAACACCATTATAAAACATCCTTCTTTGTCTGATAATACACTTTGTCTAATATGTCTATTAAGACAGTCACACCAAATTCCTTCTGCTACTCTTTGCATGATGTATGTTTTCCCTGTACTTTTACTTGTAGCCTATTTTTTCATTTGTCACTTTAAGGAAATAAAATTTGATTTTTCTCTTTCATTCAGTCTAATAACTTTTGCCTGTTTTGGAGTTTGTAGAACATTTACATTTAATGTAATTTTTGTATGATTGCTTTATATTTTCTTTTTTTGAGGTTCTTTTAAAATCCATTTTTTTCAGCAGAATTATTTCCTTTGAATTATTTAAATAACTTTAGCATTCCATTTAAAATCTTCCATTTTTTTATACAAAGTATTTTGCGTTATTGCTTTAATGGTTGCTCTGAGAATTAAAATATTCATGCTTAAATTACTAGAATCCATTATGGCTGTATTATAATTTTATGTACACCTATGTCAACATTAAACTCTGCAACACAGTGTTACTGTTTTTGTGTTAATCAATAAGTTGTGTTTCAAAGAAATTGCTCATTTCTTCCATGGGTCAGAATTGCAATGTGATTTCATATTACTTCATCCTATAGAACTGAGTTTAGCATTTCTTGTGGTGTGGATATGCTGGTAAAGATCTCAACTTTTCCTGATCTGAAAATATATTTATTTCACATTCATTATTTTGAATGTTGCATCAACATTTTTCTTTTGCTGTGTTAAAGATATTATTCTATTGCCTTTTGACATTCATTTATTGTGATGAGTGTCAATCATATCTTTATCCCTCTAATGTGTCAAGAAAATATCTTTGTGTATCTACAATGTTAGGGCTTTCTGAAGTATTTTTATTAAAACATGGGATTCTGGCATAAAGACAAGACCAGAAGATAATTTACAATTTATATATACATATATATATCTGTGTGTGTGTGTGTGTGTGTGCGCGCGCGTGCACCCGCGCGTGTGTGTGTGTGTGTGTGTGTGTGTGTGTGTGTGTGTGTATAAAATAACTCAGGTGAAATTTTCTAAACTCCAGAGGTATATGTTTACATTTCATAGTAGAATGAAGCTCAGGACCTTAGAAATACTTATAAATTGTAAAACCGGAGACACTAAAATTCTCTGGTCCTTCAAAAAAATTTGTTTTCATTCAAGAAATGTTAGAGTGAGACCCTATGATCTTTTCCATCCCATATCCAAGGAGGAAATATTTTTCTCCTTTTCAAGAGGAAGGGGGATACCTGCCTTTCATCTATAAAAATACTAAGATTCATTTTTTTGTCATTAATCACCTCTACGACAGAGTTTTTTATATGCAGAATGACAACTGGTTCTTGTTTTTTTCCCTAGGCTTAAGAAAAAGGTATGGAGAACCAGAACAATTTTTATCATGTTATTAATAATTCAAAAAACTACATTCAGAAAAACTAAAGATGATCATTAAAAACTAACAATTTTTTATTGTCACCTGGCTGCCTTAATGATTTTAGGCTTATCTTTTTTTTAATCAATAAGGCATGATTTTAATCAATTAGGCATGATTTTCTTTGTATGTTTAGGTTTATTGCTCTTCATTGACATGCAAGCTGGTGATTTTCATCTAATTCAAGTCACACATGAAAGTGGCTAATTTTAAGTAAGCCAATAAAGGCTTAATGAGAAGATGCTCAGAGAGAGGAAGTATCATGTCTGTCATTGAAGGAGATCCACAAAATGCCATGTCCCTTTCCACGTGAAGGGAGGTGCAAATGCAGCATCTCTTCTTTCAGTTTAATTAAATATTTAGTTTAAATATAGCATATTATCAATATTATTTGGATTACTTCTATCCTGATCTTTATTATAGGTGTTCCATCTGTCTTTTTTCCCCCTTTCGTTTTGCTTAAGACTAGAATGGTTTTAATTCATATTCACTTTCTGTCTCCTATTTGCATCTTAAATACACATTTTGCTTTATTTATTAACTTTCAGTTGGTTGGTTAGGGCATTAAAATATGCATGCTAGACTCATCCTATCTAATGGGAATAATACTATACCACTTCACATATGACAATATAACCCCCCTCATATTTCTATCAAATCTTACTCTCATTTATATAATTGTTTAAGTACATTTTATTTCTACATATGGTACGAGCCCCACAATCCATTGTTAGTATTTGTGCTTTAAGTGTACAATTATATTTTTGAAAAGAAATTAAAGTCTTTTTTATATTTATTTATACATTTACCATATTTAGTGTGCTTCATTGCTTCATATACAACAAAGTTTCCTTTTGTGTCATGTTCTTTCACCCTGAAGAAATTCCTTTAACATTTTATGGAGAACTGAAAGTTTGCTAGTAATTTATTTTTTAGCTAAGATTTGATTTATCTCGAAAGGTCTGTTTCTTACACTTTCATTTTAAGTGATTTTTACAATACAAGCGGGATTCATGGAACCATCCCCCTCATACTATATCAAGATAGTGAACACAGAATAGTAGCAAATCCTTAAGAAAAAATTGCAGATATTAGTTCTACCAGGAAAGATTTTAAACATGCATGGTTGGTGATTTTCCGCATTTCCCTTTTAAATTATCTATCTGACCAGTGCAAAGACAGATGGGTCATGGATAATGACAGATTATCAAAACTTAATTAGGTGATGATTGCAAATTAAGTGCACCGCAGTTTTACTTCCTTTACTGGAGCAAATCAACACAAATTTCTGCAGCTGCTATGCAGCTATTTACCAAGTTAAATGATCAGGGAGAAACTCCATGAGATTAGAGAGCTCTGAGCTCACTGGATAGTCTAGAGATTGTGCAGTATTAAGAAACGCAGAAGTTTCAGCTAAAAGGATGGGGGTATTGCTGTACTCAATTGAGGATTCCGAAAAATCACAGCTGTGTGCCACTCTAGCTCCAGAGTGAAGGATATTCAAGACCTGGGCAAACACTACCTTAAAACGGGCCTCAAATGGAGCAAGCTGATCCACCAATAAATTACTGCCAGAAAAAAAGCCCAGCGAAAACAACAAAGAAAAAACCTAGCATGTTCTAAATAATTCAATAAAATCTAGACTTTCAACGATGTGACATCAGAGAATGAGTAAAATGTGAACCAGCACAAGGATTAAAAACAACACTTGAAGCAAACTCAGAGATGACAGAGATGCTATTATTAGTGATCGCAAATGTCATTTAAAATGAGAGTGTTCACAAACACATTTTGAGATAAATCAAATCTTACCTAAAAAAATAAATTGCTAGCAAACTTTGACTACTCCAAGAAATTGTAAAGGAATTTCTTCAGGGTGAAGTAACATTATACAAAAGGAAACTTGGTTGTGTATAAAGCAATGGAGAACACTAAAAATAATGATAAATGTATGAATAAATAAAGACATTTTACTCTAATTTCTTACTTTTTCAAAAAATATAATTGTCCACTTAAAGCACAAATACTAACAACAGATTGTGGGGCTAATACCATATGTAGAAATAAAACAATAAAATGTATATAAACAATTATACAAAGGAGAGAAAGGATTAATAGGAATATGAGGAGTTTATATTATTACACTATATGTGAAGTGGTATAATATTATTTTGGGTAGATAAAATGAGTCTATGAATGCATATTATAATCCCCTAACCAACTGATTGAAAATTAATAAATTAAACAATAATTCAATGTCAGTTAGTAAAGGCCACATTCTCACTAGTTATTGTAAGTAAAAAAATCAAAAGAGAGCAATGTTTACTAACTAAAGTTGTAAATGTTCACTTCAGTAATAAGTTAGATTGTGAGGCCTTTGAGGTAAAAATGGGCTTCAATCAATTTTGCAATCCTTTAAAATAAAACACTATACTTCATACTTGCTAGCTGCTAGTAGTAAAATCTCTTATTTTCAAATTCTTAGCATCAATTACTTTGGATAAATGCCCACCTCTAGACCGTGTGATCTTGGTAGACTGCCAACCTCCAGACCCACAAGAAGCCAAAGGCTTAGAACAGTAACTGGCACAGAGCAAGTGTCATTTACGTATTTGTTACATAAATAAAATTAAATCAGAGAACTCTGAATGAGATCATGCTTATATCAAATATTATTTTTCTCTAAATTTATAATAGATAATTCACCATCATTAATCAAAATTCAAATATACAAAATTATAAAGCAAAATACTTTCTCATACCATTGTCCTTTGGCCACCTATTTTCCTCATTATAGGCCAACAATATCATTATTTTTTTAATCTCTGGAGAGATTTTATGTCTGTGTATTCAAATATTTGCATATGCATATCCAAAATATACATATCCAGACTGTGGTCTTCTCATTTTATATAAATGATAGTAAAACATGTACATCATTGTTGTCTTATTTTCTTCACCTAGATACGCATGTATGGGAATATTTTGCATTCAACACATATGAAGACTTTTTATTTTATTTTGTAGTCATACGTTATGCCATTTTATGGATCTACAATAGATCATCTAACTAGTCTTCTATTGATGCTCATTAAAATCATTTCCATTCTTTTTCCATCATAACAAAATCACAATGATAAATTTCTTTCTTTTTTGTTGTTGTTTTTGACACAGATCTTGCTTTGTCATCCAGGCTAGAGTACGATGAAGTCATCATAGCTCACAGAAACCTCAAACTCCTGAGCTTTGAAGGATCCTCCTC
Organism: Indri indri; assembly: GCA_004363605.1. Classification (NCBI taxonomy): domain Eukaryota; kingdom Metazoa; phylum Chordata; class Mammalia; order Primates; family Indriidae; genus Indri; species Indri indri. The sequence continues at coordinate 7,814 of RJWJ010028380.1, read as the reverse complement.
CCTCAGCCTTTGGAGTAGCTGGGACTACAAGCTCACGCCACCATGCCCAGCTAATTTTTCTGTTTTTAGTAGAGATGGGGTCTTGCTCTTGCTCAGACTGGTGTTGAACTCCTGGCCTCAAGCAATCCTGCTGCCTTGGCTTCCCAGAGTAGTAGGATTACAGGCATCAGCCACTGTGCCTGGCTGCAATGATAAATTTTCAAATGACTTATTTTGTAGCTGTGCAAGAAGAGTTATAGGATAATCAAAGTGTGCCCTTTTTTGTTTGTTTTTTGGGACACAGATTGCCACAGAAAATATCCATAGATTTGTTTAAACTTCTTCTAAGAATCCATGGCAATGTCTGTTTCCCCACACTCTCACTAACAAAGCACGCTCTTATATGTAGAGTTCTTTGTCAATCTGAAAAGTAAAAACATGGGATGCTATTAATAATTTAAGTCTATTTTGCATTTCTCGTACTGTGAATAAGTTTGATCATATTATTTCAATAATTAAGAGATATTTGTAATTGTTCATTCACCATTTTTGAATGCCTTTCTACTTTTCCTTCCTTTCCATTTGGTAAAGCTCTTTGTATATTGGATGTTAGTTTTTTGTGCTTGAGTTGCAAACATTTCCTGTTACACAATTGTGGGGGCTAGAATTCCAAAATCAAGGTGTTTTAGGGCCACACTCCCTCCCAAACCTGAAGTGAGATTCTTAATTTCCTCTTGCTAGCCTCTGGTGCTTTGCAGAAAACCTTTGGCGTTTCTTGGCTTGTAGATGCATCACTCAAATCCTACATTTTTACATAAACTTGCTCTGCGTGTGCTCACATTACCCTCCCTCTGTGTACATCTGTCCTGATGTCCGTAATTTTTTATAAGGACTCCAGTCATATCGGATTAGAGTCCACCTCAATAACTTAATTTTAATTTCATTAACTCTGTAAATATGCTATTAAAATAAGATCACATTCTGAGGTTAGGAATTCAGTGTCTTTCTTGGGGGACACAAACTCAGAAAGCCTTCTAACTTTGATTATGATAGTCTGACTAGGCATAATATTCATTGCTTTTTTCTTTTATCCATGGAATTGATGAAACTCCTTTTTCCTTATTAAATTTTAGCAAATCAATTAATTTCACTCAAAAATTCCGTGGCACATCATATACACTGCAATGCACTGATAGAATTAATTAGAATTAATATTATTATAAGAGGTTCCATTTTCTTTCCTATCGTTGCTTTAGGATTCTTTCAGAACATCCCTTCATTTATATACTTACCTATCCTGATATTCTATTAAAGGTATCTTTGTGGTTACATTGTATTGAGAGCATAGTAACAAAATAAAATACTGATATATCTGTAAATACCTTAAAAATGTCCCCCCAAAGATATACATACACTAATTCCTAGAACCTGTGAATGCATTATCTTACATAGTAAAGGAGACTTTGCTGAAGTAATTAAATTAAGTATGTTGAGATGAGGTAATGATCCTAGATTATCCAAATGGGTGCACTATAATCACAAATGTCCTCATAAAAGAGGGGCCAGAGATCAAATGAAAAGAAAGAGAAGGAACAATGGAGGCAGATGCTGAAATGATGCACTTTGAAGATTAAAAAGGGACATAAACCAAGAGATTCAGGTGGCACTTAGAAATTGGAAAAGTCTTTATATTGCTTGTATTCATAAAAGCAAAACAAAATGCATTAACTCTTTCAAGCTCCATATACCATATAAATATAAAATTATATGGGTATAATTCATAAAATAGTTGAAGAAAACCATTTGCCCAATTTGTTTTCTTGTCATACAAATAGGTAAAGAGAGAACTGATTATACCCTGAAGCTTCCCACTAGTATCCAAGAACAATGGAATTAAATGGGATAAAACAACCTCAAAGACATGAGAAAAAGAAAATTTATATGATGGACGTTCTATGATTCTGTCTTTATCTTGCTCAAATGTAATAGGAGTAAATCCTGCATAAAAAATGGGAATACCATGCAGTCCAAATTATTTTTCACCTTTATCAGAATGAGTGTTAAGAAGAACATGTCTACATACACGCAGAGAGTATGATCAAAAAGGAAAGAATGCTCTGAAGCCTATTTTAATAAATAAGTACAGTTTATACATACTTATATTATTGAAAACAAAAATTTAATATGTTGAGACTAGAAATTTTAGACTGTTAAAACCTTTAAGAATATAAGTTGTGAGAAAAGATCTCCATTTAAATTTCAACACAATTTTTCTCTCTAAGCTCTAAATAGCACACTCCAAGTAATGGTAAACAATTTTTTTGTTTTAGAAAATTATCAGAACGGGCTTCTTGGTTAACCAAGTATAAGTAAATACTGACTCATCAACTATGAATTTAACATAGATATAAAGCAAATGCATATGTTGAGGAATGTAAATAATTACGCTAGTTTGCTTATAATCTAAAGAGATGTCTTTCTCTTTGGCAGTTAACATTTGGCGAGTTGCGTTCTATAATAACGTCTGAAGGGGAAAAGAAAAAAAAAAACCCTCAAATGAGACTCTGTAAACTTTTAGGCATGTCTAGTGTTGCTTCAGCATCCAAATGACAAAGTGTGGCATGATGGGGAAAGAGGCTTTCTAGAATACCACACTGAGACCAGGAAATCTCTTGTACCTGGGGATTGGTATTTGTCAGCAGCCTAAGCTGGAATAGTGGAGATTACTTCAGAACCACCACAGTCTGAGAGAGGAGTGTCTTCTTTTGGTGGTTTCAAGGACAAGGTAAATGATGGGAGGAATAAAGGATATAAAATAGAGTAGAAAAACATGGTAGAAAATACTTGCTGATTTGAGTACACACCTGGAGTCGTTTGTGAACCCATTGAGTAAAAATTCAGTCTCCATTGAATAAAAATTAAAGATTTTATATAAAGGTAAGAGCCTAAGTTTTGAATAATCAATACTAAATGAGATTTTAATAGTTTTTATTTTAAAATCTGTATTGCCAATTTCAAACGAATGTAAGGTGAGACAGAATAATATTATGAACCCAAATATCCATCACCAATATTTAACAATTATGGGCATTTTTCTATATCTATCTCTTTTTTATTTCCTGAAGCATCTCAAACATATTCACATTTTACAAACACCAAGATCCGTTACCCAGAGATATGGATTCAATTGATTTGGTCGGAGACACAGGCACCGATACTTTGCTTTAAAGTTCCTCAGATAATTCTAGTGTTTAAATAGAGTCTACAAGCAGTGTCAGAGAATTTTTGTTTGTTTGTTTGTGTGAAGATACTATTAAATCTGAATTAAGAAGACCTAGGTTCTAGTGTTGAATGATACTTCTATTAAACAATTTATTATATGACACTTTCCAGCAAGTCATTTCAGATCTTGGAGATGCATTCCATTTTTTTAGATGTAAAAAAATAATGTTTTATCATATGGCCCTTGTGGTCCTTTTCACTTTTGAAATTTTGATAATCTTACTCTATGAAGTAAGCTCAAAGAATAATTCTGTTTACAGAGATTTAATTTCCAGGAACTATTGAAAAAAACAATACCCTCTACAGCATGTTTTGTTAGATTCAATGAAATTTTCTATAACCATAGGAATAATAATAGAAAATAACAAATGTGCTTTTAAAGTTTTAGGAACACTTTCTCATGAGTTCAGTATATTAAAATGAATAATTATCTTATTGTTTTTGTAGTTAGTGAAAACACACCAACTTCCGGAAGTTCTTTTTATTTTGTTTTTACTATTTTTGATAACATACTCTTACATTATGTTTTCTCTCTTCAAAACACTAAGTCCTAAGTGCTTTATCCATATTAATTCTGTTAACTCTCTGAGCCCCTCTATGTGGTAGGTACTCTTATCCACATTATACAGATCAGTAATCTGAGTCTCAGATGAATTAATTAATCTTCTCAACATTACACTTCTGGTAAACAGGACTTTTGGACTAATATAGAATTATTAATTTTGGCAATACTTTTTAAACTATTAATATGTTAATTATTATATCACCAGTGATTTTACGAAAAGGTATTTTTTTCAAAGACCAAATTCATAGATATAACAAGAGGATCTAGGTATTATACTAATCAAAAAAAAATCACTTTTAGTTTACCTTAATATATTTATATTCTGTAGATATATAAATTTGTATAATTCACACTAGATGAGTAATTTATAAAGGCATTAAATTTAAAATATGATTTTCTAAGTGCAAAAGATATATTCTTAAAAATGTATATTTGAAATTGTATTCTTTCATAATATATTAACATAATAATAACAACAATAATGAGTGGCTTAATTCCTAAAATATCCTTATCTGGGTTTCTAACAACGACACACCAAGAATTGATCAAATCTTCACCAATAACTCAAAATGACTGAATTCAAAATTGGCAACTGACCACAAAAAGGAGCATCCCTTGCATGTGGGAGAAAGAGAAAATATTTTTGGTGAACACATTAACCTTGGATACTACTTTTTGCTAACGCAAAACTCTTTTACCCCTCTTTACCTTAGACAAGGAATCTAAGGTTTTTTTGAGTCATGAGACACCATGAAAAGATGTTTTTTTTCAAAAAAATTCAGTATAAGCTCATTTCAGACTCATACCAAAATTTTTAAAAATGCTTATTTTGCATTGACTTGCTTGGTCCTGTTAATTCCCATTTTTCATATTGCTTTAAAACTTTGTTCTTTTTTTTTTCCAGGTAGCTATTTATTCATTTTTATGCTTTGCCCATGACAGAAATTACAGAAAATTTGTAAACACGTTTACTTAGAAAATTATATTCAGTTGCCTAGAATGTAGCAAATAGTATATTTTTAAATAACCAGGTCACAGAAATTATCAGCAATGATATGTTACCAAAGTACTTTTACAGAATTTTAAGTCTGTAAAGTAAATGTGTTTTGGGATATTCACTTTAACAGAATCTCATAGCATCCATAAGGACAGAATTTTCTGTAAGATATCTCCTTACATTAGACTCACATTTGCAGTGGGAATCCCACCTGCTATGCTTCCCTCTAGAATCCTTGACCCTCTACTGAACTCCAGTGAGTTATTATACTACCAACATATGCCTGTTGTTATTTAGAACAAAACATAGTATGGATAAAGGGAACTCCAAATACCAGAATGTCACAATTGTATTGGAAATGCTGAAGCAATTCAAAACAGTAACATATTAATACAGGAAATAGAGAAATTACATTAATTTTATAATTAAACCATAATGTCAATCTATATGTTATGTTTTATGCATTAAAAATAAAATTTCAATTATAATATTCACAAAAGCAAAGATAGCCATTAGAGTAAGTATTGTTAGAAAGATAAAACAGTCATTTTAGGCTGACCTTGTTAACTAAACACTCTCAGATTTGAAAGTCCTGCTCAGCAAGTTTCCTTCCACATTGATTTAGTGCTCTTAGGAGCTCTGTGACTAGACTATTGCTCACTGCAAGAGTCCCTAATTTGTTCCAAATTATCCCAATTAAGGAAGGAGCTTTAAACCTTTCATCATCACACAAAAGCTGCTTGTGGTTTTATTTTGCTTTGGCATTTTAAAATTAGATAGTTTTAGGGTATTTCTTTTTCTTTTAAAGTAAAACTGCAGTAATTGGTCAACAATTGCAAAACTATATTTAAAATTTTATTCTAACCTTGGTTTATCAGAACATTGTAATTTTATCACAAAAATCACTTAGGAATTACAATTAATATTTTGACTTTCCACTTGATATTAAGGAAATTTAAAATAATACATTTTATTGAATATCTAAATAGAAATATCTGATGATAGAAACAATTCCTTAAATTGAACATTTTAAATAAAAATGTTAAATCACATTTATTTAAAACATAGAGATATAGAAATAATTAAGAAAATAATTTCATAAAAATATTTATTAGTATATATCAGACAATATTTGATCAGTGACTTCACTTATAGAAATTTGAGTTAAAAAATAGAGCACCGCACAAAAGATATTCATTATGTACAAAAATGTTCATAAAAGTCTTATTGAAACACAAAATGAAGACATAAATGCTCAAAATCAGATAAAGTTAAATGAATTTTGTTATAGAATACAATAGGAACATTATGAAAACAATAACAATACTGATTATGAAGAATATTTTAGAGTGTGAGCAATTGCTCATATTCTTATTTTTTATTTTTAATTTAGTATTATGAACACATAATAGCTGTACATATTTTATGGGGCACATGTGATAATTTCATATTAACATACAATGTATTATGATCAAAGTAAGGTAATTGGGATCTCAGTTACCTCAAGCACTTATCATTCCTTTATGTTAGGAACATTCTGGGTATATATCCATAAGAGAGAAAGTATATTGAAGAGATACCTGCACTTCTATGTTTATTACAGCACTATTCACAATATCCAGAATATAGAATCAATGTCAGTGTTCATCAATGGATGAATAGATAAAAAAATGTGGTACATATACACAATGGAATATATTCAGCCATAAAACAATAAAATCCTGTCATTTGCAACAACATGGATAGAGCTGGAAGAAATCATGTTAAGTGAAATAAGCCAGGCACGGAAAGAAATTGTTCATATTTAGAAAGACATGAGCAGTATTCTCCCAATTAAAAAATGCTATTAACTATTAAATTTTATATATATGTTTTAAAAATAGAAAAAACAAATTATGAGCAATGTCTCTGTTGTATCATGCAATGAATAGATATTTTGTATATTTTTATTAGTTTCATTTTTAAATGACACAAAATTGTACACATTCATAAAATATAATGCGATTTTCCATACATGTATACATTTTGTAATGATCAAATCAGGGTAATTAGCACATCAACTCAAACATTTATTATTTTCTGCGGTGGTAACATTAAAAATCTTCTCTTCTCGCTATTTTGAGATATATGTTACCTTATTGTTAACTACAGTCACACTACTGTGCAACAAAACACCAGTACCTGTTTGTCATTTCTAATTATACCTTTGTATCCTTGAGCATCCTCTCCCCCTTCCCCCAACTCCCCTCCCCTCCCTAGCCTCTGGTAACCATTGTTCTGTTCACTATTTCTGTGAAAGAGATCAATATTTTTGGATTCCATATATTTTTTTCATATACCTGTTGGTCATTTGTATGCCTTCTTTTGGGAAATTTATATTAAGATCTTTTGCCCATTTTTATATTGGATTTTTTTTGCTATTGAGTCATTTGAGTTCTTTATATTTTGTGAATGTTAACCCTTTTTCAGATGTAGTTTGCAAGTATTTTCTCTAGTCATACTGTAGGTTGCTCTTCACTTTCACTCTGTTGTTTCTCTTAATGTGCAAAATATTTTTTCTTTTTCTTTCTTTCTTTCTTTTTTGAGACAGGATCTCACTCTGTCACCTGGACTAGAGTACAGTGTCATCATTAAAGCTCACTGCAACCTCAGACTCCTGAGTTCAAGCAGTCCTCCTGCCTCAGCCTTCAGAAGATCTGGGACTACAGGTCCTCACCACCAGGCCCAGCTAATTTTTTTCTGTTTTTAGTAGAGATGGGATATCACTGTTGCTCAGGATGGTCTCGAACTCCTGAACTCAAGCAATCCTCCTACCTCAGCCTCCAGTGTGCAGAAGATTTTAAATTCGGTGTAATTTCATTTATATTTTTGCCACCATAGTCTGTGCTTTTTAGATCTTATCCCAAAAAGGCCCTGTCATGAGGCTTTCCCCCTATGTTTCCTTCTAGTAGTTTCATAGTTTTGCATCATAAGATGTCTTTAACCCATTTT
>RJWJ010028379.1:0-21484 GCA_004363605.1 Indri indri | reverse complement strand
GCTGCAGCTGGGTGAATGCATGATGTTTCTGGACGATAAGCAAAACTCCTTTGATCTTAGCCTGAGGTCAACTGGGTTTCCTACCTGTAAATTGATTTCTTGAATCAAAAATACTTTGTGGTCATCATCCTGCCTGTTTAATGTGTTACCACCCCTTCTGAATTTTTCCTCTAGTAGATTCACATGTAGATATCTCTCCGCAAACCTCTTAAGATTCAGGGGATGCCCAGCCCAGCCCTTCCCACTGAGTGGCCAGAATGCCAGGATTTTAGGTGAGGAGCTGCCTGTCTTTAGCACAGTTGTACCTTGTGACCTTGAGTCCTGGCCATCCTGTGTGCCCAGGAGTGCAACCTGGCAGGAAGCTGTGAGGAATCGCTGTTATTTTCACAGACCAGCTGCCTGGTAGAGCTGGTACCGTGATCTCCTGCAGGGCAAGCTTTTGATGCGCTATATCAGAATTACATTCACTAAGCCTTTAATTACAGCCCGTTTCCTCCCTTGGTGTTTTCGCAATCCTAGTGCTCCCTGCTTGTCACCAGGTGCCTCTTGTAAGAGGTGTGAAGTTGTGGAAATGGAATGACCTTCCCTTGGTATGTGTCTTGAGATACCACAGATACATGAAATCCTGAGTGATTTCATGACAGAGTCATTGGTCTCCTCGTCCCACCCCACTGCTTTCCACTTGAGGTTTTTATAGTGGCTGAGAAAAGTTACCTGTCACATAAACTAAAATGTAATGGTGTCGCAGACGGCATGACCGTAATTGTGTTTTATATCTTCAAGCAAAGGTACGACGCCTCTATGATATAGCCAATGTTCTGACCAGCTTGGCTCTGATAAAGAAAGTGCACGTAACAGAAGAGCGAGGCCGTAAACCAGCCTTCAAATGGATCGGGCCTGTGGACTTCGGCTCCAGCGGTAAGGTGGTGTCATTTGCTGGGAACCTGTTTCATTTATAATCCCCATCCCTTCTCTAAATCATACATCTGCTACACAGTGAGACTGATCTCCTTGTTTTCCCATAACCCACGTCACGTGCAAAATTACACTAGTGACTTCGCTTTTGGAATTATGAGGATTAATTAGCCTACAAAGGGTATGTGCCTGTTGGCTCACACACAATAGGAAAGGAAATACTGAAAGCACGTAATGTGGGAGTTTCTGTAACCACAAAATTATAGCTTTTTAGGTTTTTAAATTTTGTTCCAAAGCTTTTTCCTGGAAGTTTGGGACTGAGAATTAAAAACACCACCTCTTTTGAACACTGGTTGTTGTTTCTACATTAGCACAATAAAATATGGTTTTTCTTTGAAATTCCATCAAATAACTATCACAAAACTAATACGGGGTAACTAATATGTGGTCGGATTGTATCTGAACATAGTATGGATGTAGTGGACACCTTTGTTGTAATTTATTTAAAAGGTTACAGATGTCAAAATTTTACTTAACTGGATTAAATAGGGCATCATCTTCTCCTATGTCACAGGTAATATCTGAGCAATCAGGGACTAGATCCTACTGCACTAACTGTTTTACATACAGCTCGCTACCTGGGAAAAAGCCATTAAAGCTATTTCTAAATTACCCTTCCAATTTTGGTGTTTGTGGTATAAATTTGTGCCACTTAACCCAGGCTTGTAAAAGATACAGCTCTCCACCTCACTTATAACACATTATTCACTTAGGATCTAGATGAAACCACTTAAAATCAAGTATAACTAATTTAACCCGGTAAGTACTTAGCGTGGGCAGTTTGCCAATTATTATACCAAATGCCATGAGAGATTTAAGATGTAGGCGACACTGTTCCTGCCTGCATGAAATATACAACTTTGCCATTTTCTGCTTCTCTGCCTTTGGCTTCTATTTTTTTCACATGGGAAGCCCTCTTCTTTTTGACACAAAAATAGTCTACTCAACGTTCAAGATCTGGCTCGAGTGTCAACTTCTACGTGAAGTTTTCCCTGATCACCCCAAGCAGAGTGTCTCATCTGAACGACTGCAATTTAGTATTGTGCTTGGTGAAGTTGATATTGCAGTGTTGCCCCTGCCCTCCACATTTGAGGCCAGACATCATCTTTATTCATCTTTGATTATCCCATAGTACCTAGAACAGTGACTTACTCGCTTTAGTTGGTTAATGAGCTTCTATTGAAGGTGCATAAATTAGCATGGGTTTGAAAGTTAGAGAGCCATGAAGTGCTAGACAGGGTGGTACTGGCTCTGCTGGAACTCAGAAAGGATACAGGTTAAGTTTGATGGACTTTTGGGCTTTGGAGGGATGAAGGCATATGCTGGAGAGATCAGTAGCCTGATTTAAGTGGAGAGCACAGGATAGAGAATAATGAGATATACAATACGATCGGGTGGGACCACATTTTTGGAAGGCCTCAAAAGTGAGCCAAGAAATTTGGATGAGATGTGATAGGCAGAATTGACAAGTCTTTGGACATAGAGATTAAAAGAGAGGAAGGACTCAAAGGTGGTTGGTGCCACGGAAGAAGTAAGATAGCTGGGAAGATAAGCTGGTGTTGAGAAGTCGGAGTTCACGTGGTTGTACAACCAGGGGGACAGCGTTGCTCTGTGATCTCACATGGGAAAGAGAGTTTGGAGCCAGGTCAGGAACCTTAAATTGAACTTATTTTCTCTACCCTTCAGAGACCTGGTCCTCTGTATTTCCTAGTTCCATTATTAATAACATCCTCATCAACCCAGCAACCAAGTTTGGAACATAAGTCACCTTCGATTCCTTGATCCGCTCTCCTCCACCCCTCAGGCAGCAGTTCCTCACAGTTAAACCTCATAAATATCTCTCTCCTCTTCCCCTTTCCCACCAGCATGGCATAGTTCGTTATGCATGGGTGTTTTCTTCTTTTTAACAGCTTTATTGAGGGGTCAGTGACATGCAAAATATGGCAGGAGGTTAGTTACAATTTGATAAGCTATTGCGTATGCATGCACCTGTGAAATAATCATCACGGTCAAGGTAATGAACACGCTCATCACCCTCAAAAGGCTCCTCCTGCTCCTTTGTAATCCCTCCCTCCAGGCCCCAACTGCTATCCCCAGGCAACCACTCTTCTGCTTTCTGTCACTCTATATTTGTTTATGTTTTCTAGATTTTTTAATAAGTGAATCAGATACAGTCAATCCTCATGATTCACAGATTCCATATTTGCAACCCCTGTGTTCTGTTCACAAGAGTGCCCAAAGTGAGTAACTCTTTATAGCAAAGAAGATCTTCCATTATGACCCGAATGAAGTATAAAACCTACACTGAGTCAGTAGTATCAGTTGATTCATCCAAAGTGATTGAATAATATATATTTTCCTTTTGAAGTATTGCATGAAGTTTTTCTGTTAAGTTGAAGGCTAATTTATCTGCTGATAAGTTACGGTTCTCTTTGAAAGAGGCAGTTGTTTGTATTGAAACGTTATCATGGTCTAAGCATCCTACAACTTTGACAATGCATTCTTTCACAATTTCTATATCACTAAATGGCTTCTCTTTTTTTCCCGAGTATATAAGCTATTTTACAGGTTGCTTCGGTGGCATTATTTCCAGGTCTTATTGCTGCTCGAAAGAATTGTCTATGCTTTTCATCTTTTAATTTCTGCAGTACAACCTTTCCTGCCTCTCCCTCTAATTTAAGGTATTTGTGGTCCTTATGAGTGTTATAATGCGTTGAGCATTGAATTTCTTTACTGTTGATACTGCAGCATCACAAAGCAAGCAAATTGTCCTATCTTTAGCAGAAACGAGGTAATATTGCAATTCCCCCTCCTCATTAAAAAATCTGTTTTCTTCCTTCAGTGTTCTCTTGGTCTTCTTCAACATGATGGGCTGTTGAGCAGACAGAATTAAAAAATACTGTCGAGCTGTGTAACTATTTACAAATTCCACTTCAAACAGAAACATAGTGCACCATTGTCAAAAGCTGATAACAGACTGATATACTTGACCCCCATAAACTCTCGCCAACTTGACCCCCATAAACTCTCACCAACCAGCCTCGTGTGGTAGTGGCACCAATCACGCGGGGGAAATTAGAACTAAATGGTGAGCGTCACAGCCATCGATTTAGCCCTTATGGCTTACAAATGTTCTAATTGTGCTGGTCAATCTTGGAGGATTATTTCACTGAAACTTACTTTATTCTTTGGTATTTTAAATCTGTTCCTTTTAAAAATGAAATACAAATATAAAAGATGAACAAAAATATATTAATAAAAATAAAAGGATTTGCTCTGTAAAATTTGGATTCAGTTAGAAGGACACACTTAAGGACCTAAAAGGCCACAGATTCGCCACCCCTGTTCTAGTTTCTTAAGGTAGAAACTGAAGTCATTAATTTGAGACTTTTTTTCTTTTCTAATAAAATTTGACCCACACATTATTTAAATGTGTGTTATAGTTTTCAAATATTTTGGGAGTTTTCTAGATAATCTTTTTCTTATTGATTTCTAATTTTATTCCATGTGATCAGAAAACATACTTTGTATAATCTGATTTTCTTAAATTTATTGAGATTTGTTTCATGGTACAGATATGGACCATCTTGATAAATATTTCATGAATGTATATTCTGTTGTTCGGTGGAATGTTCTATAAATGACAACTAGGTCAAATTGGTTCATAGTATTTTTCAATTCTTTTATATCCTTACTGATATTATGTCTACTTGTTCTATCAATTATTGATAGATGGATGTTAAAATCTTTGATTATAGTTGCAGATTTGTCTATTTTTTAATGCAGTTCTATCAAGTTTTCCATGTATCTTGAAGCTGTCATAAGCTCTGTCTGCATAGAATCACTATGTCTTGATGAACTGACCCTTTTTTCATTATGAAATGACCCTCCTTATTCCTGATGATACATTCTGTGTTCTGAAATATACTTTATCTGATAGTAATATAGTCATTTCAGCTTTCTTTTGATTAATTAGCATAGTATATATTGTTCCCCCTTTTACTCTTAAACAATTTGTATCTATATTTAAGGTGAGTTTCTGGTGGGCAGTATATAGTTGAGTTGTTTTTTTAGTCTAATCTTAAAATTTCTGATCTTTAATTGGGTTGTTTAGACCTGCTGTCCTCAACCCCTGGGCCTCAGACTGGTACCGGTTTGTGGCCTGTTAGGAACTGGCCGCATAGCAGCAGGTGAGTGGTGGGCCAGCGAGCGAAGCTTCGTCTGTATTTACAGCGACTCCCCATCGCTTGCATCACAGCCTGAGCTCCACCCCCTGTCAGATCAGTGGCGGCATTAGATTTTGCATTATAGTGAGTTTTGTAATTATTTCGTTATATCTTACAATGTAATAATAATAGAAATAAGGTACACAATAAACGTAATGTGCTTAAATCATCCTGAAACCATCCCCATCCCACCCCCCAACCCCAACCCCCATTTGTGGAAAAATTCTCTTCCATGAAAACCCATCTCTGGTACCAAAAAGGTTGGCTACCACTGGTTTAGACCATTTACATTTAATGTGATTCTTGATGTGGTTGGATTTTATTCCATCATCTTGCTATTTGTCTTCCATTTGTCCCATTTGCTCATTGTCTCTTTTTCCTCTTTTTCTTTCTTTTGGATTTATTATTTTTTATGCTTCCATTTCATCTCCTTTGTTGGCTTACTGGCTGTAACTCTGTTTTGTTATTTTAATGGTTGCTTTAAGGTCTATAATGTGCATCTTTAATTTATCAGTCTACTTTCAAGTGATACTACATATATTGTATAAGAACCTTACAATAACATTATTATTTCTCCTTGCCTGGCCTTTGTGCTAGTGTTGTCAAACATTTTACTGCTCTATATGTTATATACCCCATGGCACATGGTTGTTATTTTTGCTTTAAACAGTTGATTATCTTTTAAAGAGATTATAATAAGAAAAAAAATTTTTGTCTACCCATGTAGTTACCATTTCCAGTGTTTGTCATTCCTTTTTATAGATGTAGGTGTCCATCAAGTATCATTTTTCTTCTGCTTGATGAACTTTCTTTAATATTTCTTACAGTGCAGGCTGGCCCGTCATGAATTCTTCCAGCTGTTACATGTCTGAAAACATCTTCGTTTCTTCTTTTTTTTTTTAATTTCAAATTATTACACAGTACAAATAATTTTGGTTACATGAATCACTTTTATAATGCTTGAATCATAGTTATGAGTGCCTGTCACCCAGATACTGTTCCTTGTACCCATTGTGTAGATTTTCTCCCATCCCCTCCTCCTCCTTCCACCCCTGGTTGATTTCTGTTGAGTTTTACTTTCCTCTGTGCACATGTGTGCTCATCGGTTAGTACCAATTTGGTAGTGAGTATGTGTGGTGTTTGCTTTTCCATTCTTTAGCTACTTCACTTAGGATGATGGTCCCCAGTTCCATTCAAATTATTGCAAAAGGCATTAATCCATCTTTTTTGTGGCTGAGTAGTACTCCATGGTATACATATACCACATTTTGTTAATATGCTCATGAGTTGATGGGCACTTAGGTTGATTCCACATCTTTGCAATTGTGAATTGTGCTGCAGTAAACATTCAAGTGCAGGTGTCTTTTTGATAAAATTACTTCTTTTTCTTTGGGCAAAAACCCAGTAGTGGGATAGCTGGATCAAATGGTAGATCTACTTTTAGTTCTCTGAGGAATCTCCATACTGTTTTCCATAGAGGCTGTACTAATTTGCAGGCCCACGGTGTATAAGTGTTCCTTTCTTTCTGCATCCACGTCAGCATCTATTGGTATTGGACTTTTTAATAAAGGCCATTCTGACTGTAGTAAGGTGATATCTCATTGTGGTTTTAGTTTGCATTTCCCTGCTGATTAGTGACATTGAGCATTTTTTCATATGTTTATTGGCCATTTTAGACTAATGGAACAGTACAAAAAACCCACATATAAAACCATCCACATACAACCAACTGATCTTTGACAAAGCAGACAGCAGTATATACCGAGGGAAATAAATCCGCATTCAATGATGGTACTGGGAAAATTGGATAGCCACATGTGGAAGAATGAAACATGATCCATATCTCTCACCACTTACAAAAAGTAATTCAAGATACATAAAGGACTTAAATGGAAGGCATGAAACCATAAGAATTCTAGAATAAAATGTGGGAAAAACTCTTCTAGATATAGGCCTACCTACGTAAAGAATTTTTAAAGGAGACCATAATGGCAATCACAGTAACAGCAATAATAAATAAATGGGACTTTATTAAATTAAAAAGCTTCTGCACAGCCAAGGCAATAATTAATTAACAGAGCAAACAGACAACCTACAGAATGGGAGAAAATATTCACAAGCTATACATCTGATAAAGGACTAATAACCAGACTCTACAAAGAACTCAAGCAAATCAGCAAGGAAAACTCAAACAACTCCATTAAAAAGTGGGCAAAAGAGATGCACAGAAGCTTCTCCTTTGTTTTCAAAAAATATTTTCTGTGGGTGAAGAATTCTAGGTTGAATGTTTTTTTCTTTCAGTTCTTTAAAGAAATTGCTGCACCATCTTCTAGTGTGCATTGTTTCTGACAAGGAATCTACCATCATCTTGTTATTCTGTATGTAATGCGTCATTTTTCCCTGGTTGCTTTTAATATGTTTATTTCATCTCAATCATTTAAATCTCTGTGGCTGATTTTAAGCAATTTGATGTTGTGTGACTTCATGTACTTTTCTTCATGTTTCTTGTGCTTGTGTTTCTTCAGCTTCTTGGACCTATTCATTTAAAGTTTTTATCAAATTTGGCAAATGTTCAGCCATTATTTCTTCAAATATTTTTTCTGACTCCTCATCTCCTGTCTTTGGAAACTCCAGTTATGCTTGTATTTGGCTGCCTAAAGTTGTCCCACAGTTCACTGATGCTTTGTTCATTTCTTTCAGTCTTTTTTCTCTCTGTGTTTCATTTTTGTACAGTTTCTATTGGTATGTCTTCAAGTTCACTAATTTTTTTTCTGCAGTCTCTAATCAGCCACTAATCCTATACACTCTATTTTTCACCTCCACCACTGCATTATCTCTAGTAATTTGATTTGGGCCTTTGTATTTTTGATATCTCTATTTAACATATTCGGTCTTTCCCTTAGCTTCTTAAATTTGTGGAATATAATTCTAGTAACTATTTTAATGTGCTGGTCTACTATTCTGTCATCTTTGTCACTTTGGGTCAATTTCAATTGATTTTTCTCCTCATTGTGGGTTATATTGTCCTGATTCTTTGTGTACATGGTAATTTTTGGTTGTATGCCAGACGCTGAGAATTATATATTGTTAGGTGGCAGACATTTCTGTGTCCCTAAAAATGTTCTTGAGCTTTGTTCTGGGATGCAGTGAAGTTACACAGAAACAGTGATACTTTGGGGTCTTGCTTTTAAGCTTTTCCGGGCAGGACACTATCGGCATTTAGTTCAGTACATTTTCCCATTACCGACGCAACACCCGTTTTAGTGCTCTGACCTGAATTTAGCTCTCCCTGAATTATGAGGTTTTTCAACTGCAGCTATTGGCAACAGGTACTGTCTCAGCCCTGTATGAGCTGCAGACACTGTTTCCTCTGTTCCTTTTCAGCAGTACTTGCCCTGGACTTGGGTAGCTTTCTCACATGCATTGGTACTCCACTGAACATTTGAGGGGACTCTCTGAAGACCCCCAGCATTCTTTTTCTGTACAGCTCTCCTCTCCAGCATTCTGCCCTGCATACCCTAGCAGCCTTGGCTTTTCAGGATTCCCAGCTGCATCCTCAACTTAGGGAGACCACCAGGCCATCTAGCTCCCCTTCCCTGCATTGCAACCTAGAAACATTCTCCAGGCAGCAAGCTAGAACAATCATAGAGCTCACCTCATTAGATTCCTGTCTCTAAGGGATCACTGCCCTTCATGTCCTGATGTCCAGTGTCTTAAGAGCCATTGTTTTATATATTTTGTCCAATATTTTACATGTATCAGGAAGGAGGCAAATACAGTCCCTGTTACCAGCTTGACCTATTTTCTTTTTGGTTTTGTAATTTCTGATTTTTCTAAAAGGACCATTTATTGGGCTTTTGTCATAAGAAAAAGAAAACCATAAAGGTAATTTTTTTTTTCAATTTTAAAGTTACATTAATGTGCAAGTGTGTGTTGTATAAAATTTAAGTCTAGCTGGGCCTTTCAGTTTATTAAATCCGTTTTATAATTAAAACGTGCGTGCTTTAAGCTTTAAAAAATTAGCACAAGTGAACAAGGTAGGAATGACCATCTAGACAACAGGGATGGCTACCTGAGTCCATATAGAAAATTCTGTCTGGACTTCACACAGGCTTCTTAAAGCACAAAATGTGCCTCCAGGGCCCACCCATGCTTCTAGTATCCTCACTGTTCTGCAACATTTTAACCATGAGATTTCTGCTGAACTTATTTCTTTGGTCACTTAGTAACTGAACTTCCTATTACATAAGAAAGAAATAATAAAGCCTAGTAGAAAATAGAGATTCTGACATTTATTGCCCTAGGTCTGTGGCATAAGAGGCTGGTCTCAATTAATCTTGAAAGCAAATCTCAAAATGTGCATGTTGGACTGAGCATGGTCAGATTTTCCTTTGATACTCTCTGCTCAGATGGAGCATCTAAAATGTCGGGCTCATTCTAATTTGGGTTGAAGAACATCTTGCTCTACTTTTGTTGCAGTTCAGATAATTTTAGAATATATATGGATTCAATCTCATTTTAGAGTTATCTAGTAACTTTTGAAAAAAATTAGTACTTCGAAAGAAATTGGGGTTTGAGGCAAGGCTTATAAAATTCCTTTGATTTATAGGGTAGCTCCACTGCAATTACAGGTTCAAAGCTATCTCTTTAAAAGACTAAAATTATCCTGGAGTATAGCTGTATAAGAACACTACCAATTCTCTCATTTGTTTAGATGAAGAACTAGTGGATGTTTCTGCATCTGTCTTACCGGAATTGAAAAGAGAAACATATGGCAAGATTCAAGTCTGTGCAAAACAGAAGCTGACTCGTCACGGTTCTTTTAACACAGTTCAGGCTTCTGAGAGGATCCAGAGGAGGGTGAACTCGGAACCCAGCAGCCCTTACAGAGAAGAGCAAGGTATCTTGCCCTCACTTAATCCATGGAATCCATCAGTTGCCATGTAATTGTAGCCCTACTCATGTACTGGCATTTTAATACGAGCTAACTCTCCAGGCTCTGCCTGTTTTTTTCAGGGGCCTACTTTTCGCTAGAGTGAAGTGAAACAATTATTGAGGGCAGATGAGATGCTGACTTCACAGTGTGTGAACATGGCCCCATGCCTAAAATTGACCCTGGTCAGCCTTGAAGATCAGTTGGCTTGCAGTGGTTGGCCTGTTTGATGTGTCTCAGAAATTCATCAGACTTACAAAGCAACACTTAACTTTGTTTTCTTACTAATTTTTGATGACTCCTGAATTCACCATAACAGCTAACTTCTGGAAATTTCTGTCTTTTAATCAAAACCAGAGTGGATTTGAGATACTTTTATAATCCCTGAGCTGAGAACAGTGAATTCTGCTGTATATAATTGGTGTGGATAAGTCTCTTTCTGTATTCATTAAACCTTCATTTTCCCTTCCAGGATCAGGTGGCTACTCTTTAGAAATTGGAAGTCTAGCAGCTGTCTACAGACAGAAAATAGAAGACAATTCACAGTAAGTAGTTGAGAAAAACTCATATTCTTTCTATTTTCTAGTGTTAACTTTGACTAAATTGAAATGCCACTCATTAAAAGATAAAATTTGTTAGCCATTTGTTTATTAAGAGTTGATAAGTTTCCTTTTCGTGCCCAACACTGTGTGAGAAGTAGCATTGGGGACGCACCAAAGGATGAAAAATTTATCCCGTAAGCTATGATAGCTGATAGGAAACAAAATAAAAAGATAAATACACTAGAAAAAGACATTTCACTACTAACATGACACTGAGCATTATAGTCTCATAAATCACTCTGTCATCATCATAGCTAGCTTTGTTTACTGACTACCAGGTACTGTTCCAAGGGCTTTAAAATATATTAACCTATCTGATCACAGTAACAATCTTTTGAGGTTGATACTATTATCCTTATTTTACAGAGAGGAAACTGAAACCTAAAGAGGTTAAGTAAGTTGTCCAAGGTCACATTGCTAATAAGGCACAGAGCTGGCATTCATACCCAAGCTATCTGACTTAAATTTGAGGTCTGATTTTGAAAGAAATCATATAATATCAGAGAAAGCATAAGAAACACCAAAGAGAGAACGAGGGAGGTTTTTAATGACAGATATGGGAAGAAACAGATCATAAGGCAGGGTCAGAGAGCAGAGGGACCCAAAGCGGGTTAGTTTAGCTGTGATGCTTTGTCCCGATAGGACAGTAAAAGGAGAGGTCACTCAGAAGCAGGGCTTAGGTACTGGAGGTAAGTAGGTCAAGTTGGCAGGAAGCGCTGAAAGCCAGGTGGGAGAGTTTGAATTGATCACAGGAACAGTAAAGAACTATTAAAGGCTCACTGAGGAAGATCATTCTGGCTGCTTTTAGCAGGTGGGAGTAGAAGTAGAGAAGGCGCTAGAGGAGCAGACGTGGAACAGAGCGTTTGTGGTCTTTCTGGTCTGCTGTGGGGCAGATCTAAGCCATGTCAGCTGGAGATGGAAAGAAAGGGAAATCAGCGTAAGACAGTGAGTCAGCAAGACTGGCTACAGTAGACAAAGGCATCCAAAAGAACGTCTGGCTGTCGGGTGAGGGTGCTACTGTTGGCAGAGATGGGGAGGTTGAAGGTGACCACTGGAGGTAGGACGGAGTGATGTGCTCAGTGTGGGCGTGCTGAGTTTTGTAGAGCTGAGCAGTACCAATTACTCACTCAGGGAGCTGTGGAGGGAGAGATGGCTCATCTCCGCAGCCCAGGGCACCCCATTTTATTCCCGGCAGCACAATGAACAGTGAGATGGTGGAAAAATAGGAAAGAACTTCCTGTCCTCTGTTAACTATTTTAAAGGATTTTTCTCATCTTTTCCTAAAAGTAAACTAAAAACATAAACGTGATTTTGAATCTTTGGAAATTTTTCTGTATAAAAGGCCAAGCCATTGTTTACAATCTCATATATTGATGAGACTTAATTTTGAACACATGCTGCCTAAAAACTCGGTAGTAATACTGAGCAGAATGGGACAAGGACAGAAAATAATAATTTAGTAGGTAAGTTTGTTTCCTCCCTCACCGCCCACTTCATTTACTTCACACTGGGTTTGAGACAAACTTGATTAGTCTTTGTCTAAGTCAAAGTCTGGTCCAGTCTCTTTTGTCCAGCCAGGATCTCTCACAGTGACTGAGGACAGGGGCTTTGCCATCAAGCAGATGTGGGTGTGGGGCCCAGATTCCCCACTGCAGAGCTGGCTCACCTTGGGCAGGTCAATTAACCTCTGAGCTTCTGTTTTCCTCACTGGTAAACTAGGGGAGAGGAAAGTAGCTATTATGAGCATAACTGGATAAAATTATTATAATATTATGCTAATCATAATAGTATCTACACACCTGGCAAGGGGGTAAGTGCTCAGTAATTAATAACTATTAGATGGGGAAAAGAAGGAACAGGACCAGGGTTAGCTCTCACCTGAGATTCCAACGGCTCTTCCCACATTGGCTCTCCCACCCCAAACCCTACTCATCCATCGAGGCTGTACCTGGTGATTTGGCTCTGGGGTGAGCTAATATGTGCTCGGGGACTGTGTTTTAATATCTGCCTGAGCAGTATTATCTCACTTCTCACTTTATATGGCTCTCTTTGGAGAAGCGAAGGGTCAGGAGTTGGCTGACCATGCCAGCTTGATGGCACTCATATTTCTCTTTATTACAGGGGAAAAGCCCTTGCCAGTAAGAGAGCGGGGCCTTCGTCAAGCATCTTGGACCCTGCTGTTCCTTTCCCTGTCCTCTCTGTTGATTCAGAATATTGTGTTAATCCTGGTTTAGCCCACCCAGTATTGCCTGTTACTCACACGGACCTGCAGGCATTCTCCGGGCAGAATGGCCTGAATGGACAAGTAAACGTCTCGCTCGCTTCTGTAGCCTCTGCCGTGGAGAGCTTGAAGCCAGCTCTGCTTGCTGGCCAGCCCTTGGTGTACGTGCCCTCCCCCTCCCTGTTCATGCTGTATGGGAACCTGCAGGAGGGGCCATCCCCAGGGTCAGGGTCAGGGTCAGAGAAGGATGGCAGAAGTTCGGAAGCCCCAGCTGCAGCAGAGCTGTCGTCTGCACCATTGGCTCAGAAGCGCTTCTGTGAGGAGAGGAAGCCTGAGGAGGAGGGTGAGCCGGCCGTGAAAAGGCAAAGTAGGGAATACGAAGACAGCCCCCTGTCGCTCGTCATGCCCAAGGTAAGGGAGTGACTGTGTGGTGATGTGGCTAGTGACATCCCACTAGCCCTGAGCTTCTTCCCAGTGGAGACACACAGATATTAATAAGTAGTGGAGTCTGGAATATAGGCTATTTCACGTGCGACTTGCATAATTAAGCACCTGGACTGGCTCTCCCAAAAATCCTGCCTTCAAATAGTACTGTAAGAAAAGTGATTTTTATAAAAGTCACACTCTGTATAAAATGCTAAAAAGTATGAAGAAGAAAAAACTTACCCATGATCCCACCACATAGAGGCAATCACTGTTAACATGTTTGTACATGTCTCCCAGTCTTCTTTACATCCTTTTTTTTTAAAACAAGGTTGGTATCACTGAAGTAATCATCTTAATCCAGGATGCAGCTGAGTTCCAGAGTCAGGGTCTGTGCTTGGTCAGTTCTCTTCACTGCCCAGGGATCCTGTTTCCCTAGCTACAAAATGGAAAAAACAAAAATATGAGCTGTCCACATCTCCCACTTGGTAGCCATTCAGAAGTTAATGAGATATGACCAGTAAAACTTTCAGAGAGCAGAAGTGCGGTCATTACTGCAGCTTGCAGTAGGTCAGCTAGGCACACTTCATGGAAATCGTTCCATTAATTAGGAACCTTTCTCCTCTCCTTCTTTCTCTTGCCAGAATGAATTTTTCTCATTTTGTATATATCCTGGGTTGCAGATCAGAAGTAAAAGAATGGCATATGTCTTAGATAAACAAGATGGCTTGGGCCAGCCCACAGTTCTTATAAGGCCCCCCAAAAGACTGTAGCATCGACACCCTGTTATTTGTTACCAGCTCAGAAATTTTGCAGTCTAAAAACCATGGCCAGTTTTCTATTACTAAAATCTCTATCATTTCTATACTTAGAAATTGTAAGCCCATAGATGCATGTGACATAACATTTATTTTCAGACCATTCCTATAAACAGAATTAAAACAACTTATATACATAAAATCAGTGCAGCACATAGCTCTGTTTTACTTTATTGTTTATGTGTTAGCCATGTTGAGAAAGCTGTTATTAAGATTTACTACTGGAATTTTGACTTGATGTTCTGGTTCCTGGTTTGTTTGCGCTTAGAAACCCTCAGATTCCACAGACTTTTCCTCTCCCAAGACTCTGGGTGGCAGGGCATGCACACCCCTCGAAGACACTCATGGGAACGGCCAGCTCCCTGCTGCAAAGGAGGTTTCAGGAAAGGCTGCAGCAAACTGCTTTGCTTCTTCTGAGTGGGAAAATCCTTCAGGAAATATAGATGTTGAAAAGCCTTCAAAGGAAAATGAAAGCACCAAAGAATCCTCTTTGCTGCAATATCTTTATGTGCAGTCTCCAGCCGGTAAGGGATGTCATCGTGTCTTAGAGTCCCTTGTGGTAGTAGTCAGATCCCAAATTGAATTTTTAAATGTCTGTGTCACCTGATATAAGCGGTTCATTGATGTGCTGCTGTCTGTTGCCTCTGAGTCACTTTACTCTTAGCCCCATTGTTTTCTCCATCTATAAAACAAAGGGAGAAGCTGCTTCTACTTTTACCAACTTCAGGGATAATGGGAAAATAATTAGGGCAGGTGATTTAAAAAAAAATACATTAAACATTATTTGGTAAAAAAGCACAACAAATTCAAGACATGATTCTGTTTTTATAATGCAGCTGAATCTGGCATTGGCTTAGTATAATAGTATGAATCTATTAGCCCTTACGCACAGCTAGCATTCTGAGCTCTTGTGCATCTAGAAGTACTGAGGATATCATCGTGGTCAAGTACCAGGTCTGGCGTAAGAGGGCTTGACACTTACAATCATTTATTATCTGCATGAACTTAAGTATTCAGCCATCCTCATTGGTAAAATCACAATAATGATAGTATCTGCTTCATGGGGGTGCTGTGAAAACTAAATTAAATTTAATAAGATAATACATCTAAAGCACTTAGAATAATAGTGCCTGGCCCTTAGTAAGACTCAATAATGGTGTTACCATTTTGAATTAAAGCTGAAATACAATAGATACTTAATTTTTAAGATATGCACTATGTACATAAAGCTGCTCTTGATGCAAAGATACTTAAATTGATTTTCCTTGATTGCTTACTGGCTTAAGCTTAACCTGCCAGAACAGGTTAGGTAGGTATTTATTATTGTTCACTTATCTAGATATATTCCTTTAGCAAATATTTTTTGTGTGCTTACTCTAAGCATGATACTCAGTGTTGGGGATACATTGATGAACAAAAACAGACTCAGCCCCTGATGAGTGAAAATTACAGCCCAACACAGGGATTCTTAACTTTTTCTGTGCCATGGACCCTTTGACAGTCGGGTGAAGCCCAAGGATTCCTCCTCAAAATGTTTACAGATGCATAGAATTAAGTACATAGGATTACCAAGGAAGCCAGTTAGATTGATTATAATTAGAAAAACAATTTTTGAAATTACTTATAATAAAGCGATCTGGCGGCAAGTCCAGTATTGTCTTAATCTCCATGTTCTAGTAATTAGCTCAACAGTGTATTAAGAAATCTGCAATAGCTATGATGTAATATGAACATACCTGGACTTTTTACTAGTGACAAAGTCAAGGTACTATTAATACTATTGTGATTTGTGGCCTGTGATCATAATTGAGTGAAATACAAATTTTCAGTTGGAAGTTTATAAAAGTAAAAATGTCATTACTCCCATCCAAGTTTCACTTTCTTCCTCAGTTGGAGTTCAGTGGAACTCCCATTAAGATCCCTTTGCAGGCATCAACCAAATGATCGCACAGGTCAATGTGATATCGTAGTCTTGGCCACTGCTGTGCAGGAGTGGGATGGGGTTACTTGGCCTGGTCAGGTGGCGGAGGGTTTCATTGTTCATTGATTTATTGTGGACTTTCATTTGAAAGGGCTATGAGCAATGTGAGCTTGAATGGTATCCTCATGTCGTGTTGATCTTCACTTTGTTCTGCTTCTGTTTCAGGATTAAATGGTTTCAATGTGCTCTTATCTGGCAGTCAAACCCCTCATACTGTGGGCCCATCTTCAGGTCAGCTGCCGTCCTTCAGCGTTCCTTGCATGGTCTTACCATCTTCGACTCTGGCCCCTTTTCCTGTTCTCTATTCTCCTGCAATGCCTGGCCCGGTTTCTTCCACTCCTAGTGCTCTCCAAAACACAGGACCTATGAATTTCAGCTTGCCTGGCCTTGGATCAACAGCTCATCTTGTCGTCGGCCCCGCAGCCATGGTTAATCCAAAGTCGTCCACGCTCCCTTCTGCAGACCCTCAGCTCCAGGGTCAGCCCTCACTTAACCTGAGTCCGGTGATGTCAAGGTCAAACAATGTCATCCAACAACCTGAGTCCCCCATTTACGTGGGACATCCAGTCTCAGTAGTAAAATTAGAACAGGTGAGACCGAAAGTTGTCCTAAAGACTCCGTTAGTCTGGGATAGAGTATGCCTGTGTTGAATTAGCTTCATTTTAGCCACGTGTCTGTAGGACAGAGACACTAGGACAGGCTCTAGGATGTGAATCCTAGCTTCTGTTGTAGACCAGAGTTATCTTCTTCTTTTATAAAGCACTGAGGCATGAGGCAAGAAATCCTGTGCTTTAAAGACAAAAAATGTGTTTTTTAATTGTCATTCTGTTCTTAGAATTCGAGGGGGCCTATTATAGGCATAGTTCAGGGGGATTATTTTTGAGGAATGCTGAATATTTAGATGATTTCAGTGATCTCCAAGCTTTTATTTTATTAGGTCAATAAAAGAAACCACCCTAAATTTTAATTGTACAGCTATAGAGGCAATCGATGGAAACAAAAGTCTTGATACTAACTCAAAGATTCTTAGCATCAGTTGTTTCTTAAAATGTGATGTTTAGAGGCAGTGTGTGTGTGTATACTCATAAAGCATAAAAATGTACATACATACAGGTATATAATCAATATAAGTTAATTAGCACTGTATTTGTCCCCCAAATTCCATTTGTAGTTCAATCAATAAATATTTGTTGAATTCCTCTTACCCATTAGGCATTATTCAGAGTGATTACTTACTCTCCTAGAGCAAGAGTTGTTTGACCAAAAATATTTTAGACAAGTTATTCAGAGGCTCAGAAGTTTGCTAGACATTGAAATAAACAGGTTAGTTTTTAAACAAGATGCTTATAGCATAACGTAATGCTGTTTGCTCATCAGTTATGTGCCAGGCACCTATCTAGGCAGTGAAGAAATAGTAACCAGGATAATGGTCCCGGCCATTTTAGGGCACATTTAGGAGATAAATATTTAATATTTAACATGAGAGGATAAATCCTAGCAAGTAAACAGAAAGATCCAACACATATACACTTACTGTTTTGCCTCACATGCTCTAAGGTGCTTTACAAATATGATCTTGTTTAATTCTTACAGCCCTGTGAAGTCGGTACTTTTATCATCCCCATTGCAGGGATGAAGAAACTACCGGACAGGTTGATTAAGTAATTTGCCCAAGGTCACCCAGCTAGCTATGACAGAGCCCAGACCCTGGTTCTAGGTGCCACATTTGTAACTTCTTTGGTAAACCGCCTGTCTGCACCCTAAATAAATGGATTTAATTTCCAATTGTGATAAGTATTGTAAAGAAGAAGAATGGGATGAGCGTGACAGGAAAGCAGAGGAGGGAAACGCCTCCATCGGGATCATAGTGACAAAGGGCAAGGAGGGGCTTCCTTCTGGATCAGAGACTGAAAACAGTTTGACTTCACTTCTGTTTTTACTCTTTTTTGTTTAGTCACCAGTTCCAGTGACCCCCAAGAGTACCCGATGCACACAGTGTGAAACCTTTTTCAAGACACCTGGCAGCCTCGGAGACCCTACCCTTAAGAGAAGAGAAAGGAATCAGTTAGGAAATGCCAGCTCCGCCCAGAGGAGACTAGAAATCCCCAGCAACGGGGCTGACTAACCTGCCTCTTTGCCAAGTGGGGGTCGGATCAAACCACCTGAATCTCCCCGTGTTACAGGCAACATCCTAAGTAGGATGCAGACCATCCGGTCGTGAGCACACGTGTCCTTCCTCTCTCTTTCATCCACTGGTTCTATTAACTTCCCACCATCATGAATCATCGATTTTCCTGAAAGTAATTTTTATTAATTGTGCATTTAATACCAGTTAGAGTTCAGGCTGTCTGCATGGTGTCACAGTGAAAGCACCGGCTGACTTTTGTGGTTTTGATTCAAGAATCATCTTATTGCTGGAAGTAGATCTGAACAGGCTGCCAGAGCCTTGCGGTTTTTCTGAAGGAGGAGCTGTCTAGCACTTAACTAGGGTGAGCATTCTTGACATGTATTTCCACTTGCCCTGAGTAAATCTGTGGTGAGAGAAACTTCCTTTCTGCAGTTTAAAAAAGCTACTGCTTCCTTAGGCTTCATCAGGAAGCCACCTTCAGTTGTGAATCCTAGGGTATTATTTATTTTGTTCCTGAAATGGGATTTAGTGCAAAAAGTTTACAACTACAGCCTAACACATTTTTTTCAGGGTATGACGACTTGAATGTTTATCCTTTTTTCCTATAATTTGCCCTGCACTTATTCTGCAACCTAGTACCAATGTGGAAAAATGTATATACATGACAAATGTCAAGACCAAAATAACTGTGAATGCCACACCTTGCTGTAAATGAACTGTGCCAACACTATCTGTCGGCATGAGAACTAAGATAAACTCTAGCAGCTGGATCGCTGCTTTTCAAATAACTGAACAGTGAGGTTTTACTGTTCATTTCTGAAAATCCTACTGTGTTCAGTTTCCTTCACTACATGCCCTGTGTTTTTTATTTAAATTTCAGCTGTAGAGTATCAGGTATGGATGGCTTCTAACAATTGCTGTTTATAAAATAAATCAGGATAGTAGAAAGTAATTATATGGAAAATTGGAACTTGAATGAGACCTTTTAGTTGAATTCTTAAGAGTAATGGTGTAGAAATTGATTCAGGGCAATAGGTGATTTTTTTTTTTATATTTCTTCTTTTCTTCATGTTATGAAGGATAAGAGGGAAAATGGACACATTATGTTCCATATCCAAGAATATTCAAACCATAGTTAGATGGTACTTCTGAAAAATAAGAACAGTGAGTGCAGGAGTTCATTGTTCTAGCATGAATACAATTCTGGAAGCTGTTATGCAATTTCCCTTTGTTAAACTTTAGGGGTTCATTAAGTAGCCAAACTAGTTTTTTGTATTCCTAGATTTACTGATGTTTACCTCTTGTCTCTCCAGAAAGGAAGGAAGGACTTCCTTCCTTTCTTCCTTCCTTCCTTCCTTCCTTCCTTTGTCTTTTCTTCCTCTCTTTCAAAACTTCTATGTTAGATTTAGAATCTTGGTGTAGGGTTTTATTTTATTTTTATTTTTGGACCCAATAAAATGTTATATGAAAGAATAAAAATATTAATTTAAGAGACTCTGGGAGTCTAAGTAAAGTAGCTTTATATTAACTACAGGATAATATTGCCCCTACAAGATTTTTAAAAACTTGAGGTAGGTAGCCCCATTAAATAAATTTGCTACTTATATGAAATTTTTATCAACACTAAACTTTTAAAGTTTACAAGATGGTATTTTTTTCCCTTTTTTACAGTCTTCTCTAGAGTTAGATTAAAAATGTAGTTCCAACTGTCAACAATTGCATGGTAATGATTACCCTGAACTAATACTGATGGGTTTCCTATCAAAACAAATAAAAATAAGCCTTTTTCAGGTAAATTATAGAATACGCAGCATATAAATCTGTGCAGGGTATGTCCAATTTAAATCTGCCGTGCTTAAGAACTTATTTAAACTATTTTCACTGAGAGGTCTGCATTTAGATGGAAACACAAACTGATTTTCCCCTCACTGTTCCTGGATGTTCTCCACTTATTGTAACTTCTTCGCTGTCCTTTTTATTATTATTATTCTGTTCTCAAATATGACCATATTAACCTCAAAGAATTCAGGTTCTTGAGGGGTGTTAAGAAGCAATCCCATAAATGAGAATATTGTGACATCGTGACTATCCTTAGCAATAGAAAACCAAGGACAAATGACGTTTGTATTCAGTACCCACTTCTTCGTGTGGCTTTAAGATATGTAAAAATAAAATAATGCAGTGGTGGTTTCTGTCAGGAAAGTAAGTCTTTCTTACAGAACGACCGATGGTAGTGAAGCTGCTGAGCTAGACTTGGTAGCAAGGAAGCAATGGCAATCTTGAGTCTATCATTGTATAATTTAGTAAAAGAAAAAAACAATGGCTGGTGATCCTGCTAAGAAAATGCAGCTTTGAGTCGGCACTGAGGGTGCGTGTGCCCTGCACTGTCCAGGGTTTGTGAAACCCTTTCATGCTGGTACAAGAGTTGGGGGTATAACTTTTATACTTGAATCTACCTACCAAGTTTACATTTCTCAATTCCTTTTTGTAAGGTGCTATTTCTGTATTTAAAGAACGTTTTTTTAAAATGTAAAGCTGCTTTCTGCTTATCCTATTGCACTGCTAGTTTTATGTAGGGATTAATTTTATTACTGCTTACTGCTTTTGTTTTCATATTACGTAGCTGCGCTCTTTTTCCTAATGGCTATGTTATCTATAGCTATCCGCTTGTAACTTTACTACGCGTAAATTGATTTTTTTTTTTTTAGAAAAATGTTAAGTTTTATAAAATAGCAATAAAAATTAATTCATTTAATAAGAGATGTTGGTTATATTTCTTGGTGGACTTTCTTTGCATACCGTTTTCAGTAAAACCATTAACAGTTACAACGTAGCCAATCAGGCCCTTATAAACCCAAGTCAGATCTTTTTGCCGAGACCTCCCAGTGGTTTTCAAATACCAAAATTTACTGCATCAGAATTACATGGGGGCTTGAGAGTGCTGAGGTGCTATGCTCTTGAGATTCTGATTTCTGCTGAGTCCGAATCACTGTAGCTTTGGAGCTTCCAGATGATTCTGATGTTTATCCAATATAGGAATCACAGGTGAACGTTGACTACCCCCGACTTCTCCGACTTCTCTTGGTAGCCATGAGGTTAAATGCTTCTCAGTCTAGCAAATGCTCACCTTTAATTCAGAGTCAAATTCTGTTGTGTTTTTTTTTTTTTTTTTTTTTT